>JAAKBD010000231.1:0-54079 GCA_012656105.1 Phytophthora syringae
TAGGAATCAGGCACGACAAGTTCGTCGAGTACATTTCGAGAACAATGACCGAGTCGAGTCAACTGAACAGGCTACGAGTCAACCTCTGACGGATACAGACCCTGAGGACGATACCTTTGAGTCAGCGAGGTCCAGAAGCCCACCAAGTCGAGTGGAGGACCAATCCCAAGAAGAAGTGGACGAAAGTCGGGTCCCGACCTCAGCTGACATCGACCCAGTAACGGTACAAGCTGAGAGACGCCGGCGAATCTCCATTGCCCAAGACGAAGAGATGAAATGGGCCGACTTAAAGGCTCTCCTTAGAGACGACCTGGACTGTCTCACTTGTCGCCGGGCGCAGAAAGCTGGCAAAATTGCAGACAACTTTGTGATAAGCGAAGATGGGTTGCTATACCATCTGGGCCAACGACGGAAACGAGTCGACCAAGATCCAGACGACTTGCAACTCCGACTGGTAATACCAACCACGATGATTGACGAAGTTCTGCATAGCTGTCACAATTCCATCGAAGGAGGGCATCAAGGCATTGTGCGAACTTTCCACCGAGTCAAAGCTGAATACTACTGGGTTGGGTTGTACGCCGACACGCTGAAACACGTACAGGCTTGTGAGGACTGCAGTACGAGCAAAAGTCGACCACAGTTGAAAGGATACTCACCTGGAAATGTTACCCTTTCCAATTAGTGTCGATGGACTTCGTTATACCACTGCCGAAAACGAAGCGAGGAAACACTGAACTACTTCTCTTCCAAGATCATTTCTCCGGTTTCGTGATAGCGAAAGCAATGAGCGAGACAGGGGCACTGGAAGTGGCGAAAGCCTTTGAAGAATGCGTCTTCCGACAATATGGAGCCCCGTCACTCATCCGACACGACCGAGATCCACGATTTATGAGTGAAGTATTTCAGGCATTCGCCTACTTAATGCAGTCAAAGTCCCGAGCAACGCTCAGCTACCGACCTCAGGCCAATGGACAACAAGAACGGTCTGTATAAACGATGATCCAGACGGTCAGAGTTTACGTAGAAGACCCGCTCCAAGCCGACTGGGATGACATTGCAGAAAAGATGGTACACGCAATCAACAATTCGCGTGATACGACTCGACGAGAAACGCCTTTCTACCTGGTACATGGATGGGATACACTGTCGACTCTAAAAGCCATGACTTCAACCACCAGGAGAGATCTAGTCGGCTCAGCTAGCGCCATCCAATGGCGGCGTGAGGCGAACCGTCAACGGGAAATCGCGTTACAATTAGCCAAGGAGTACCAACTCACGGAAAAGGCTCGACGAGCCGAAGAGCACAACGACCAATTGAGTCAACGTGAAAGAGGAGCGGTGCCCGGCGCACCCGGCCCAGCCGACTCGACGGAAACTGAAGGAAATCAGTCGACTGAGTCAACGAATGGGGCAAACTCGCTGTTTAAAGAAGGCGACCAAGTGTGGTTGTTCATGGAACGAGTGAAGCCTGGACTAAAGAAGAAGCTAGCCCACCGGTGGCATGGCCCCTTCCGAGTGAAGAAGAAAGTTGAAGAATTCGCTTATGAGTTGGAACTTCCGGACAAGAGTGGTTACCGCTTCTATCCAGTCGTACACGTGTCTCGACTAAAGAAAATGGTCGACCCAGATAGTCGACCGATGGTGAGATTGGTCGACGAGTTGACTGCAACCGATCGATTCGACTTCGACGAGGAACTCCTCCCGGAAGACAGTTGGGAATCCAGTGAAGAAGACCGGGATCGATACGAGGTGGAAGCGATCCTCGGTGACGACACTCCACTCTCAACTGGAACTAGTCGGGCAAAACGTTTGTTCAAAGTCAAATGGGTGGGCTACGATGAGCCAACTTGGGAGCCAATGTATAATCTCTCGTGTGGAGGCCTACTGTTTGATTACTTGCGACAGAAGAGACGCGAGAATCGTCTGCAAATGGTGCAGGTTGCAGACGAGGATTAAAATTACTGCCCACAATGATCGCCACCAAATGAAGATAGCAGGTTTGGTGGAAAGAAATGCTACTGCATCGAACTACATATTACGTAAATTATGAAATGGAAACAGCTCGACCACTCAAGCTAATAGTCAGGCGACTGGGATCCAGCAGGAAGGGGCGACGCCGCAGTCGACAGGGTCTCAGCTACAGTAGCCAACAAACTCATAGTCGACGACGTGTTAGTCGACTGCTCCACAGTTGGACTTCGAGCCGACTCATCTTGACCGGACGAGGAAGCAGCGTCGCGAACGGGAGAACCTTGATCCATCATGGATGCAGTCGGCGAACCGCCAACGAGGTTTGGAGATCCACCTTCACTTGGAGTCGGCGGAACATCGACGACCCGATCGTCAGGTCCAGACCCAAGTTCGCCGACTTCCGAGCCCTCGAAAATGTTGATTCCAATGCGATTCTCCCGTAAGGGAGCATTCGACGGATACGTCAAAGGCACTGGCTCATCCAGATCCACGTCATCCACGGCAACGTCTTCGACAAGTTGTGAATCAACACCCTTGGGATCGAAAACCATGAACTCCACATTGTGCGTCCGGAAGCAAGTGTTGAACGGATGACGAGCTGGGTCAGTCAACCACCATGAACGCCACGGCTCCTCTTCATCGACTTGCTGGACAGCAGCATTCCAATCGGCGCTGGACGGAATCCACGGCAAGTCGACCAAGTGATAAGACGGGACGCTTGGTTCGAAATACAACTCCACGTCGACAGGAGGAGCTAGTCGACCATCCACAACGTTCAACATCGCCGAGTAGAGGGACTCGTGATACGGCTTCATCAAAACCAAGAGATTGTCTCCACGGCGTTTTCGTTCAATTCGGTAGCGACTCCAGAGCTCAAACATCTCGACGATCTCAGCTGTGGAAAGAGTCGGGTGCTGGGAAGGGTGAAGACCCATAACCACAGACGACTCGACGAGCCAGTGACCACGCTCGTACAAAGCCACAAAGAACTTCGTGAGTTGATCCAAAGCCGCCGTGGAATTGAGTGCGCCATCACCACGAAGCTTGATCCATACGTCAGCCAATAATTCCATAAGAGAAGCCGGTCGACGACGAGATGCGGCACGAACCCGGGCTGCATCCGGTACGCTGGGCGAGAAAAACATCGGCGTATCCGGGATCAGTCGATCAACCACTTGGCACGGATGATTGGGGGCATACACGTCGATAAAAGCGCGAAGTCCAGCCAGACAACATGGCGTAGCAGGGACGTTCGGCTTTCCGTCGATCAGTTCCATCGGGATCTTCGCCGACTGGTGCTCCACAATCCGCTGCCAGCACCGAGACGACCCGAAATGAAAGAACTTCAAATGCTTCAGGCGCTCAAGGTGAGTCGGCATCCGAGCGTCCCGAGAAGAAGCTCGAATAGCCCGGAGACGAAGGTCGGCCATAGTCGTCGAAAGTACGGCCGGCAGGACCAACCCAGTTGACCCAGAAACATTCGCCACAGGAGAGCCAGGACGACTCCGGGTCGACTGACTTGGGGCACTCGGCGAAGGCAAATCGCCAGCCTTGCGCGATCGCTTGGTGGGCGGAGCACCAGAATTGGACTCCACTTCATCCGAAGAGCCAGCTCGACTGCTGTGCTTGTGCTTCCGCTTGTGCTTGGACTTGTGCTTGCGAGCTGACTTCCTCTGCTTGCGAGCGAGCATGCGTTTCGTTTTGGCCGCACGTCGCTCAGCTCGAGCTTCCTTGGACGAATATGACGCCTTGGGGGACTCGGCGAAGACGACTTGCGGGGTTTCTTGAGAGCGCGGTAACTCCACTGCCCATCTAACGGAGGAAGCAACTCCTCGTCTTCATCATCCGAGTCAGCATCGGCGTCCGAGTCATCTTGGTCATCTGACCCGAACAACTGATGATTCAAATCATCGCCGAGCGGCTCATCATCGACTGGGCTTGGATTCGAGTCTTGGCCATCGTCAGAAGAATCGTAGCCAGAAACCAAGTCCACTGGGTGATCCGGAGAACCATGCAGCATATTATCGCCCGACGAATCAGAAGACGAATATCTCTTGCCGAGAACTTGGGTGTCAGAGGCCTTCAAATTATCCAGATATTGCGCCGTCATCACCCGAGCATTGGCAGCCGCCATTCGCACCGGTCGACCCGACGGGGAGGTCAATCCAGGGAACCGGATCGTCGGCTGAGTGCCCGACGAATGAGGAGACCCCGAACAGCTCAACAACCCAGAAACCGACGAAGATGGCGGCACGGACGTCACCGACGACGCTGCCATGGTCGACTCCGCCGATTCACTAAGCGGACGAGAGGCAACAGAAGTCGGCGTCGACTTGCTACTCGACTGAGAACCAATCGACACGGTGACCGACGAAGCAGTCGACTCAGGCGACGCGGGTTCAAACTCGAACGGAGCTTGATCGACTTCCTCTTGACCGTCACTGGATTCAGCCGGAGAATTGTCCACCACGGAAGAAATCGGTGGGACGGTAGCGGATGACAAGTCCAGCCGACGCGCCGACGCTTTCTTGGGTCTGACCGTGGATTTTGGAGTCGACTTGGACGTCTTCTTAGACTTGCGAGTCGACGGAGGAGTTGGACTCAAGTCTTCAGACGAGTCGCTATCCTGGCCCGGAAGCGGAGACACCGATCCTAGTAGAGCCCAAGCTTCCTCGTAGCCTTCCTCGCCAGGAAGACGACATGAATACGGCTGCTTGGTGGCCCGCACCTTGCGCAAATGCGGACCAGCAGCCGTCGGTAACTTGGGGTTCGAAAGACAACGGAGACGCTCAGCGGGAGTCAACTTTGACACTGGAAGTCGACGTAGTTCGCTCAGCGGACGAGTCTGGTTCGCAGGACCATTCGGAGCACGAGATCGGGCCGGCTGGGGTGGCTGACTGGAAGCGCCGGTGAACTGACCGACCCAGTCGAGCCAGCGACTGAATTAGTCGGGCCAGGCCTGATCCTCAACTCGAAAGTCATGTCTTGGTCCGGCGATACGTTCAAAATTTCTGGATACTTGCGAGCCAAGACCTTGCACAGCTGAGCGTTCAGCTGGAGATCTTCAAGCGAGAGTCCAGGGATGTCCAAACCCGCTGCAGCACCCGCGGCCGCGTACGGATCGTCCATCGGAATTGGTCCCTTTCGGCGGAGCTTGTTCAAGACGATAAATCGTCGCTCGTTGACTCGCGACGATGGACTTGGCCCGCCGAAGAGGGAAGCTGTCTCCGTCGGTGTAAGCCTTGGCCGCCACTTGAAGGTCCTCGAAGGTTTTGGCTGATACGCCCTGCAACGTTGTGTAAGCCGCGTCGCGGCGAGCCAACTTGACTTCAAGATCCTTGATGTGCCGGTCCCGGTCGTCGACTTGCTCCTGGACTGCCTCGAGAAGACGCTGATTAGCGTCCAACTTCTTCTGGAGTCCCTCGCCGGCCTTCGATACTTGGGCCTCCGCGAGAGACAAACCCTTGCGAAGCGAAGCTAGTAGACCAGTCGTCTTGGTTGCTTCGCGCTGCCACAGATCACGCTCCAGAACATCGGCCTCACGTTGCTTCGTCAAGTCGCCGTTCTCCGACGCCAATGTGTCGAGACGACGGGCCAACTTGGAGTTCATGTCTTGGGCGGCTTTCAACTCCATACGCAGAGCAGCCACTTGACCGGACTCATCGAGAATCGGGTAATTGTCGCGGAGCAGATGCAAGAGCTCGTTGGTCGACGTGGCCCTCATGATCGCCTCACGCTGGACGGGATCCGCGATGAGTGGCGGGCCCGACAGACCAAAGGCCAGCAGACGAACCACGGAAGACATGTTGAGTCGGCGCAACTCCGCATCCTTCTGGATCAGCGCTTCAAGGGAGGCAAGGCTCACTGGTCGGGTTGGGTTCGACTTAATAACGCCCGAAGTAGTGTCGTCTTGCGAACCCAGCGGACCAGGAGGAGATGCGCGAGAAGACGGCCCAGAACCAAGACTAGACTCGTGGGAAATTGCCAGATCGATGAACGAGTCAGCTCGTCCACCGCCAGCCCCAGGAGCACTAGCCTCACTGACCGTCGACCCAGCAGGCATCTCCCCACCTTGAGCAGGAGTCGACGAACGACCGTTAGGTGAACTAGCCGAGCCAGAAGACTGTACAAGCACGACGGCGAGTTAGTACGAGTACTATCACAAGCTGCGGAAGGCCAGGACGCACCTCGGCAGCTCCAGGACTCGGCGAAGGCTCCGACATGCTGCGGAGAAGATCCAACTGGCGGGTGCTCGACTTGAGAACGAAGAACAATGGCTACGACACTCACCAACCCGACTCGTATCATAGCCGGGGCAGTTGTGGTATAGTGAACCCAAGTTTCGGTCCAGACCTCAACTAGGCCATCCTATGTTAGGCCGGAATCAGGAACGACCCAACTGGTGTGGCCACACTTCGAACTTAAGCCGACCAATGGACGATAGACGACCGGAATGTTGGTAATCCGGCCGTTTAGAGGCAGTTGACTTAGCCAACCGTCGGCGAGCACCGTCAACCGCCGAGATCTGGTTTGAAGGGTCGGGTTGCCCGTTGAGGGTGGTAAAACGCCCTGCCAAGAGTCTGGTTGCCCGATTAGAGCACCCGCCGACCGTTCAAAGTCAAAAACGACTCGGCGAAGAGGCAGTCGACTCGACTGGAGAGGCGTAGAGATCTGAAACGATCACATTTCACTTGATATTTGTATAGAGAACTAGGAAACAATTAGAAAGAGCTCCACAGAGCTCTAGAAACAATACAGAGCAGAATCTTCCAAGTTCTAACCAAGTGCACACTCCGGTAAGTCCCTGCGCGGGCTGGATTATGTCTGCCGTCGGTCCCGAGAGGCATAGCTTGTAGGGACTCGACCAAAGGGCAGCGCCAAGAAGACAAGTCGACCCGGGATAGGGTGAACCTCGCTTTGCGCGCTCAACGAAATCTTGCTCAACTAAGCAAGTCGGTACGCCGGATAGCCCGGGTGCCGTGACACTTCAAGTCGAGCAGCCTTTGCTCTCGACGCCCTGTAAAAGCGCTCGCACGCCGCTCCCCACCCATTGGTGGCTGGCACAGGTTTTACTGGGGATAGTTGGCTCGACTATACCACGACGACCAAATTTGACTGGCTTAGTCGACTGGTTTCTGCGCAAACGAGACACCGCTGTCCTGGAAAGGCCGAACCGCTGGGTCAACTCAGCACCGGCTTTGTTCGCCGACTTGTCGGCGATTGTTGTGTGCTAATTGAGATCATTACTAACGGATTTCTGTCTATTGCAATACCACATCATCTTCCGGCTCGTCTCCGTCGCCTCCAGGATCACCGGTGGTCGACCTCGGCGACGACGACGTCGTTCGAGGTTGCGCGGTGTGCGAGTACGGTGCCCGTGCGCCGCCACTCCCCACGCGACCTCCAGTCGTGATTCCCCCATGGGTCAGCCCGTGACGTCGGTTGGCAACTTGCTGGCCGACGCGAACCTTGTGGCGCGCGAAGCCCGCACGTTGCGAGGGCGGCTGGAGCTGACGAGGGTCTTGAACGCGGGTCTGGCGGTCCACGCTCGGGTCCTCCATGATCGTAACTCATCTCTGCTCGAGAGGGCTCGGGAGGGCTACGACATGACTACCAGGACTATCCGGCGGCTGTACGAGCGAGCGGAGCTCGCCGAACGTGAAAACCGGGTACCTGCCGGGATCCGCTTAGATCTGGCAGATGGATCCCTCACTTTGGCGGATGAGATCAAGATCCGTTTGAGCGGTCACCGCCAGCTCTACAACGATAAGACCAAGATCCTCAACCTGGGTGAATGGATGTCGCTCGAGGTAGGAGGAGTGGATGAGTTGTCATTTCGCCTAAGATCTTCGGATTGCGAAAATTTGTGGGTCACTAGAGGCGAGCGCTGGGTCCCGACGGTGGTTGGCGGGCCTGGTAGGACGCGATACCTTAGAGTGACTAACATCAGCGATAAAAGACTAGTGCTACAAGGAGATGAGAAGGTGGCCATGTGGCTCGCTCCAGACAAGGTACCACGTCTTCCAGGTTTTGTGTCAGTTGGATCCCGCCGATGTATGGAATGGCAGAACTTAGCCCTGGAAGCTACGGTGGGGTGGGATCCACCGGAAGAACCGTCGCCCGATCCGCCGATCCCTCTGGTTGAGCGACCGACATATCCTACGCCGCGCGCTATACTTCTGAGAGGCAGGATCTCCCAGCTGACCCGACCGGCAACGATCCCGGAAGAGGATCTGGCTGAGGAGGATGGCATTGAACCAGAGACGGTAGACCCACCCGCTGCGATGGACGAACCCCAGATCAAGGAAGATCCAGTGGCAGCAGATCCACCAGCCGTGACAGACGAAGTTAAAGCAGAGACAGAGCCTGTTGTAATGGATCCACCTGATACTACGGATGAGGTTAAGACCGAGGATCCATTTACAGTGGATCCACCTGCTGTGGCGAATGAAGCTATGACCAAGGATCCAGTTACAGTGGATCCACCTGCCGTGATAGATGAAGTGAAGACGGAGGATCCGGAGATGGCAGATCCACCTGATCCAGAGCGGAAATCAGACCCGGAAGTCAAGACTGTGGATCCGGCGACGGCCGACCCACCTAATCCGGAGCGGAAATCAGATCCGGTGACGGCAGATCCACCTGATCCGGAGCGGAAATCAGCGGACGAAGTGACAACGAAAGGCCTGATCCACTATGCTGACGACATAGTCGCCGAGCTTGACGTTCACCGCCACGAGAGTGGAGAGTTGTTTGCCGAAGACGTACACGGTGAGCTGGCTGTGATACCGGAGGTGATCATCTCGACCGACGAGGTCAGGATCGAAGATATTCAAGCAGGGGATCCAGAGTACAACACGGCGGAGGAGATCAACGCGTTGAGGCGGCAAATCTGGCGGAAGAAACATTTGTTAATGGGTAAGGGTAACGCCCTGCCGCCCGCTGCCCGAGAAGTCATATGTGACATGGGGACGTGGGTAACGCTAAACCGATCGCTCAACGGGTTCGGAAAGTGGCACCACAATACCGCGAGAAGGTCTCGGATCTACTCAAGGGTCTGCTGTCAGCAACGATCATCAACCACTCCACCTCGCCGTGGGCCTCTCCAATAGTGGTGATCATCAAGAAAAACGGAGTGGATATCAGGCTGTGTATTGATTATCGAATGGTCAACAGCCTCACTCGGCTGATGGTGTATCCCATGCCTCTGATCAATGAGCTGCTCGAGAATCTGGACAAAGTGTTGTGGTACTGCTCGTTGGATATGGCTAGTGTATTTTGGGTGGTGCCTATGACGGATCGAGCTCGTTTGATCTCGGCATTTATCACCCCTTTCGGCCTATTTGAGTGGAACCGTATGCCCTTTGGCCTCAAGAACGCACCGAAGATCTACCAACGCCTAGTAGACAATGTGCTGTATGGATTCAAGCGGATCTCCAAGGCTGGTAACTGAGGGGATCGAAGATGTGTTCGAGGCTGGAGAGCCCGAAGCGCCAGGCACCCCGTCTGTGCTAGGGCGCCGATCCTACATCGACGATATTCTCGTGACAGCGGGATCTTGGGAAGACCTGTGTGAAAGGGTGGAATGCTTGCTAGAAGTGTGCGACCAGTACAACTGTCAATCAGCGTGGTGAAAAGCTTCTGGGGTCTACGCAAGGTGGACTATCTAGGACACCAAGTATCGCTGGGCGGCTTGGAAGCCCACCCGAAGGATCTGAAGTCTCTAGCGGACATACCTTTCCCTCAGTCACTCAGATCCATGCAGTCGTTTTTGGGAAGTCTCAAAATTACAGCCGGTTCATTGAAGACTACGCTGTCTATGCAGCAGTCTTGTACGAGCTGCGATAAGTGGACTTCGCGGAGCTGCGAAAACGCAAGGATCTGTGGCAGATCCTCGACAGTGGATCCGCAGATGGAGTGGAGGCAGATCCCAACACTGAAGCGTTGGATCCAGCCGTGGATCCAGGATCCGAACTATCAGATCCGGGAACCACGACTCTGGTTAAGGCGGATGAGCGGTGGATCCGAGCTTACAAAGGGTTTGAAGTATTGAAACAGCGGATAGCGACAACCCCCATCCTTCGACATTTCGACCCGGATCGGGAACCGGTTGTAGTGGTGTATGCCAGCGAGTGGGCCATCTCAGCCGCCCTGATGCAAGAGCACGACCAGACTTTCTATCCAGTCACCTTTGCGAGCCGAACTCTGAAGTCCAATGAGCTGCATTATAACGTCGTGGAAAAAGAAGTATTGGCGTTATTACGGATCTTGGATCTGAATTACAACATGTTGGTTGGTCGTCAGATCCGGATCCTGACTCGACATTCGACGTTGGCGTGGCTCTTCCGATCACCCGGTCTACAAGGACGTCTTGGCCATGTTGTCAAGTAGACGCCTCGACCAGCTGCAGCATACCGGTAAGATACCGGTATGACCTTCACTCAGTGGGACCGCAATCATTCTTGTGTTTACGGGACACTGATGATGGGACACTGATGATGAGACGCTGTTTACGCTACAGGGATTACGGGACACGTGGGTACAAGATTGTGGGTACAAGATGGGCATCCACGTGGCAGTCGCTGATTGGCTGAAGTAACTCAGTATCCAGTAAAGAATCCAGTGTAGTGTATCCAGTAGAATATTCAGTAGGCTTAGAGGTAGCAAGGAGTTTGCGAACTAAGGACCTAAATCAATCATTTTGCATTTTGCCATCAATCGACCAAAGCCTTTTGGTTATGAGCCCAAGCCCCGTCTTTCCTGACCAAGACCCCGACTACGCCTTCGCCATGGACGCCACCCCGACCACGACCGCCCGCATCAACAAGTTCGACGGAACCAACTTCCACACGTGGAAGTTCAAGATGCAGATGGTGCTCGAGGAGCGCGAGCTGTGGGAAGTGACAAGTGGGGAAGTGAAGCTGGAGCACTGCCAGACTGCGGCGGATCAAGCGCTCTTCCGGAAGAAGTCGCGCAAGGCACTGGCGATCGTCTGTCTCGCGATGGAGGACTCGCAGCTGCCGTTGGTTCGCTCGGCCAAGGACGCGCATGATGCATGGTCAAGACTGGAAGGGCACTTCGAGAAGAAGAGTTTGGCCAACAAGCTCTTTCTTCGTCGACGTTTCTTTACGACGATGATGGACGAAGGTGATGATGTGCTGGGGCACATTAACAAGCTCAAGACACTGGCGGAGCAGCTCGACGCGGTTGGCGCTCCGGTCAGCGAGGACGACTTGGTGATCACGCTTCTGGGCAGTTTAAGCGAGTCGTACCAGTTCCTCATCACGGTGTTGGAGACCAGGGCGGACTCGCTGTCGTGGGAACTCGTGACGTCTCGGCTCCTGCATGAGGACATGAAGCGCAAGGAGCAAGGTGGCGGCGTCGATGGAGCCGCGCACGGGCAAGGCCAAGCGTTTATGACAAGCGACAACAAGCGCAAGGGTCGACAGGCGCAGAAGACTAGTGCCTGTCACTACTGTGGCGAGCACGGACATTGGATCGCCAAGTGTCCGGTGCGGATCCGCGAGAACGCGGAGCGGCAGAGGCCACAACGAGCGAATGTCGCGCAGAGTGAAGACGATTCTGGCGACTTCCTCTTCTCGGTTGGTGGCAACACGGGTGCCTCCAAGTCGAATGGAGTGTGGCTGGTCGACTCGGGTGCGACGCAGCACATGACGTACTCGAAGGAGTACATGAAGAACTACAAGAAGATCTCTCCGGTGGACGTGCATCTCGCGGACGACGGTGTGGTTCAGGCTGTGGGGACCGGCGACATTGTGATGTCGATGAAGACTCCGCGAGGCATGAAGAAGGGTGTGCTCACGAGTGTGTGGCATATCCCGAAGTTGTCGCGCAACCTGTTTTCGGTTGGTCGGTTCACCAAGGACGTCGGGTCAGTCACCTTCGAGAGCGACGGATGCTTCGCGGAAACGAAGGGTCTCAAGTGGAAGCTCGGCGCTCGTGAGGGCAAAGGGCTGTTCAAGCTGTGCATGACTCCGATGATGCCTGACGAGGCCAATGTGGCAAGTTTGAAGGGTCGCAAAGGGGACACCACGTCGTACCTCTGGCACCTTCGACTTGGCCACATCGGCCATGGCGGTCTAGACGCCATCGTCAAGAAGGGCTACGGTACTGGCATTGACATGACGTCGGTGAAGCAGTGGGAGCTGTGCGACGGATGCTCACTCGGCAAGCAAACGCGAGTGAGCTACATGAAGTCGTCTCCGAACCGTGCGAAGCAAGTGCTGGAGGTCGTTCACAGCGATGTGTGCGGTCCGATGCAGACGCCAACTTTTGGTGGTCAGCGCTACTTCGTCACGTTCATCGACGATAAGTCGCACTTCTGCGTCGTGTACCTGCTGCGGAACAAGTCTGAGGTGGCCGCCAAGTTCGTTGAGTTTGTGGCATTTGCTGAAACTCAAACCGACAAACGTGTGAAAGTGCTTCGGAGTGACAACGGAGGCGAGTACACTTCCGATGCGATGGCCAAGTTCTGCAGCGACCGCGGGATCGTGCAGAAGTTCACACCACCGTACACTCCTGAGCTGAACGGAGTCGCCGAGCGAATGAACCGGACGTTGGTGGAATGTGCGCGCTGCATGTTGGAACATGCCGGATTGTCCAAGTCGTATTGGGGTGAAGCGGTGATGACAGCTACGTTCCTCCGTAATCGGTGTCCGACACGCGCCATAAGCCATGACAAGTCGCCGCACCAAGTCTGGACAGGCAAGAAACCGCTGCTGACGAACCTGAAAGTGTTTGGTTGCCACGCATACGTGACGGTTCCGAAAGAGAAACGTACCAAGTTTGATGCTCGGTCGGTGCGTTGCCGTTTCCTCGGGTACTCGGAGCACGAGAAAGCGTATCGGTTTGAAGAACTAGAGAGCGGTCGCATGTTGGTGAGCCGCGACGCGCAGTTTATGGAAGACGTCTTCGACGGTGGGAGACGCAGTTACGATCAAGAAGTTGTTGTGGAACTTCAAGATGAAGAGGTGACGGATCAAGATTCGTCGCAGTCGGATGACAACAACGAAGAAGAAGAAGCTGCGCGGGACGAAGACTTCGAGCCCGGCAGCAAGCGACACCCGCGGACGCAGTCACTGGAGGAAGCCGTGGAGATTCCAAGTGCCAAGCGGCATGCGTCACAGAGTCGACACCAGACTCTGGACGAAATGTCTGCTACGGCACAAGAAAGTGGGAGCTTTGAAGCTGCGTACGTCGTGGATTCAGTGGGAGAAATGCCGACAACGTTCAAGTCGGCGATGGAATCCAGCGACACAGTCAAGTGGAAGGAGGCCTGCGACTCGGAAGTTACGTCACTCCGCAAGAACGACACGTGGGATGTCGTACCATTGCCGAAGGGACGCAAGGCGATCGGCTGCAGATGGGTGTTTCGAGTCAAGGAAAACCAAGCTGGAGAGATCGAGCGGTTCAAGGCGCGACTGGTGGCCAAGGGATTTTCGCAGAAGTATGGCATCGACTACGATGAGACCTTCGCACCAGTGGCCAAGTTCACGTCGATTCGGGCAGTGCTGAGCATGGCTGCCAAGTATGGTCTCAAGCTGCACCAAATGGACGTCAAGACAGCCTTCCTGAATGGAGTTCTTGACGAAGACATCTACATGGCGCAGCCGGACGGCTATGTGGACGAAAACCATCCGGACCACGTATGCAAGCTCAAGCGGTCGCTGTATGGACTGAAGCAGTCGCCGCGCATGTGGAACCATACCATCGACGACTTCATGCTGAAGATGGGGTTCAAGAAGTGCGAGTCCGACCACTGCGTCTACATCAAGCGGAATGATCAAGAGATGATATTCGTGGTGCTGTACGTGGACGACCTGATCCTGGCAAGCAGCAACGACGACCTGCTGCAATCGACCAAGCGCGCGCTGAGTGAACGCTTCGAGATGACGGACCTCGGCGAGCTCGAGTATTTCCTCGGGATGGAGATCAAGAACGACCGCGACTCCGGAAAAGTGACGGTGCGGCAGACCAAGTTCCTCAAGTCGATCCTGACCAAGTTCGGCATGCAAGACAGCAAGCCTGTGAAGACGCCTCAGGACCCCGGACTCAAACTGACCAAGAACATGTGCGAGGGTGGCTGCAAGCACGAAGACACCATGAAGAACGTGCCATATCGGAGTGCCGTCGGAGGCATCATGTACCTGATGGTCGCGACACGTCCGGACCTCGCTGCGGCAGTAGGAGTTCTGAGCCAGTTTGCGGCTGATCCGTGTCCGACGCACTGGCAAGCTCTCAAGCGTGTGCTGCGGTATCTGCAGGCGACACCAACGCACGGACTCGAGTTCTCACGCAAAGACGGTTTCGGCGTGTGTGGTTACTCGGATGCGGACTGGGCTGGTGACATCGAGTCTCGACGGAGTACAAGCGGCTACGCGTTCATGATGAACGGCGGATGCATCAGCTGGAGAAGCAAGAAGCAGCGGACTGTGGCGCTGTCATCTACGGAAGCCGAGTACATGGCACTATCGGAGGCGACACAAGAGGCAGTGTGGCTCAAGGTGTTTCTGTGTGAACTCGGCGAGATGAAGAGCGACGATCCTGTCAAGATCTACGAGGACAACCAAGGCTCCATCGCGCTGGCCAAGAACCCCGAGTTCCACAAGCGCACCAAGCACATCGACATTCGCTACCACTTCGTGCGCAAGAAGGTGGAAGACGGTCAAGTGGTGCTACAGTATGTTTCGACTACCGACATGCTGGCCGACATCATGACGAAAGCGATCACTGCTGTGCAGTTCGAAGTTCTTCGGAGCAAGTTGGGGATCCAAGGCGCAACAGCTGTCAAGTCGAGTGGGAGTGTTGTCAAGTAGACGCCTCGACCAGCTGCAGCATACCGGTAAGATACCGGTATGACCTTCACTCAGTGGGACCGCAATCATTCTTGTGTTTACGGGACACTGATGATGGGACACTGATGATGAGACGCTGTTTACGCTACAGGGATTACGGGACACGTGGGTACAAGATTGTGGGTACAAGATGGGCATCCACGTGGCAGTCGCTGATTGGCTGAAGTAACTCAGTATCCAGTAAAGAATCCAGTGTAGTGTATCCAGTAGAATATTCAGTAGGCTTAGAGGTAGCAAGGAGTTTGCGAACTAAGGACCTAAATCAATCACTTTGCATTTTGCCATCAATCGACCAAAGCCTTTTTTCTGCTCCAACAGCGTCAATCCGGGGCTTTGCAGTCGATCTCACCTCGCACCTGCCGGATCACGAGGTTGGAATCACCACAGATGACCAACCGCCCTTGATCCATACCATCCAATAACTCGAAACATAACAGGAGTCCGCTGTACTCGGCTTTGTTGACAGTCATCCCATCGGCATGTTCGGGTCGAGCCTTCAACACGGTCCATTCCGGTAACTTCCACAGGATCGCGCTGTACGCACCTCCGCCTCGCTTGACTTGGGGTGATCCATCGAAACTCACTACGAATAGCCCCTCGCCTGCTTTAACAGTCGGGACAGGCGCTTGGATCTGGCGACGCGGTTCCTTCCTAGGTGCAATCGCAATCAGGGCTTCATCCACTTTGGATCTCGGGGTGATGCTGGCTGCGATCGCTCCCAGGATCTCGTCCTCTCCTCTCGTGCACTTCATAATTTCCAGAGTCCAGGGCGATAGGAGAGCTGCCCACTGGCCAAAAGGCTTTGGTCGATTGATGGCAAAATGCAAAGTGATTGATTTAGGTCCTTAGTTCGCAAACTCCTTGCTACCTCTAAGCCTACTGAATATTCTACTGGATACACTACACTGGATTCTTTACTGGATACTGAGTTACTTCAGCCAATCAGCGACTGCCACGTGGATGCCCATCTTGTACCCACAATCTTGTACCCACGTGTCCCGTAATCCCTGTAGCGTAAACAGCGTCTCATCATCAGTGTCCCATCATCAGTGTCCCGTAAACACAAGAATGATTGCGGTCCCACTGAGTGAAGGTCATACCGGTATCTTACCGGTATGCTGCAGCTGGTCGAGGCGTCTACTTGACAACACTCCCACTCGACTTGACAGCTGTTGCGCCTTGGATCCCCAACTTGCTCCGAAGAACTTCGAACTGCACAGCAGTGATCGCTTTCGTCATGATGTCGGCCAGCATGTCGGTAGTCGAAACATACTGTAGCACCACTTGACCGTCTTCCACCTTCTTGCGCACGAAGTGGTAGCGAATGTCGATGTGCTTGGTGCGCTTGTGGAACTCGGGGTTCTTGGCCAGCGCGATGGAGCCTTGGTTGTCCTCGTAGATCTTGACAGGATCGTCGCTCTTCATCTCGCCGAGTTCACACAGAAACACCTTGAGCCACACTGCCTCTTGTGTCGCCTCCGATAGTGCCATGTACTCGGCTTCCGTAGATGACAGCGCCACAGTCCGCTGCTTCTTGCTTCTCCAGCTGATGCATCCGCCGTTCATCATGAACGCGTAGCCGCTTGTACTCCGTCGAGACTCGATGTCACCAGCCCAGTCCGCATCCGAGTAACCACACACGCCGAAACCGTCTTTGCGTGAGAACTCGAGTCCGTGCGTTGGTGTCGCCTGCAGATACCGCAGCACACGCTTGAGAGCTTGCCAGTGCGTCGGACACGGATCAGCCGCAAACTGGCTCAGAACTCCTACTGCCGCAGCGAGGTCCGGACGTGTCGCGACCATCAGGTACATGATGCCTCCGACGGCACTCCGATATGGCACGTTCTTCATGGTGTCTTCGTGCTTGCAGCCACCCTCGCACATGTTCTTGGTCAGTTTGAGTCCGGGGTCCTGAGGCGTCTTCACAGGCTTGCTGTCTTGCATGCCGAACTTGGTCAGGATCGACTTGAGGAACTTGGTCTGCCGCACCGTCACTTTTCCGGAGTCGCGGTCGTTCTTGATCTCCATCCCGAGGAAATACTCGAGCTCGCCGAGGTCCGTCATCTCGAAGCGTTCACTCAGCGCGCTTGGTCGATTGCAGCAGGTCGTCGTTGCTGCTTGCCAGGATCAGGTCGTCCACGTACAGCACCACGAATATCATCTCTTGATCATTCCGCTTGATGTAGACGCAGTGGTCGGACTCGCACTTCTTGAACCCCATCTTCAGCATGAAGTCGTCGATGGTATGGTTCCACATGCGCGGCGACTGCTTCAGTCCATACAGCGACCGCTTGAGCTTGCATACGTGGTCCGGATGGTTTTCGTCCACATAGCCGTCCGGCTGCGCCATGTAGATGTCTTCGTCAAGAACTCCATTCAGGAAGGCTGTCTTGACGTCCATTTGGTGCAGCTTGAGACCATACTTGGCAGCCATGCTCAGCACTGCCCGAATCGACGTGAACTTGGCCACTGGTGCGAAGGTCTCATCGTAGTCGATGCCATACTTCTGCGAAAATCCCTTGGCCACCAGTCGCGCCTTGAACCGCTCGATCTCTCCAGCTTGGTTTTCCTTGACTCGAAACACCCATCTGCAGCCGATCGCCTTGCGTCCCTTCGGCAATGGTACGACATCCCACGTGTCGTTCTTGCGGAGTGACGTAACTTCCGAGTCGCAGGCCTCCTTCCACTTGACTGTGTCGCTGGATTCCATCGCCGACTTGAACGTTGTCGGCATTTCTCCCACTGAATCCACGACGTACGCAGCTTCAAAGCTCCCACTTTCTTGTGCCGTAGCAGACATTTCGTCCAGAGTCTGGTGTCGACTCTGCGACGCATACCGCTTGGCACTTGGAATCTCCACGGCTTCCTCCAGTGACTGCGTCCGCGGGTGTCGCTTGCTGCCGGGCTCGAAGTCTTCGTCCCGCGCAGCTTCTTCTTCTTCTTCGTTGTTGTTATTGAGGGTTGCCGGTTTTGGGTACTGTGTACCAGTTGTACCCATTAACCGGTTAACCCGAACCGGTCCAATACGATCCCGCGATGATTATGGTACGTTGTTTACGCCACCGATGATTAGACGAGTAGGATGATTGGACGAGCACAGAGTGTTGGTGATTGGATGCACCAAATGATTGGATGCAGACTAGGTAGTGAAGACAGTGTAAGCTCCGATCAATCAATCACTTTCGAATCTTCATTCTACCCCTCAAGTGTCTTCGCTCCGGTCCCGCCGTCTGCGACGTCCCTCTCTCCGCTTCGTCCAAGCTTCGTGTCCAAGATCCATACCTTCCATCAGGTTATGAGCCCAAGCACCATGTCCTCTGCCCAAGACGCCTCGACCAAGGTCACCATTGACAAGTTCAACGGGGACAACTACGCGACGTGGAACCGCTACATGCGTGGCGTGTTCCTGACCAAGTCGACGTGGCATGTGGTCAACCGCGAGACGACGCCAAGCTTCACGGACTCGCGGGCCAAGGACGACTATGTCAAGTCGAGCAACATCGCGTTCGGACTGATGTTGCTCCACATGGACGCGGACTACCACCATGTGGTCGACGACTGCGAGGAAGCGTGGGTTGCCTGGTCGCGCCTGAAGACGCTGTACGGTGGTTCGCAGAAGGCTGGACGCATCTACCTGAAGCGCCAACTCTTCAGCATGGAGATGTCGGAAGGCGGCAACGTCTTGCATCATTGCAACGAGGTCCTCAACATCAGCGCCAAGCTCAGCAGCATCGGCGCGAAGATGGAGGATGAAGACGTGGCGATCTGCTTGTTGCGCAGCCTCCCAAGAGCTACGAGAACGTCGTGCTCAACCTGGAGATGAGCAGCGCTGAACTGCGGTCGCAAGACGTTGTGAAGGTGCTCACGAATGAGCACATCAAGCGGCAAGGCGAGAAGACGGCGACGGTGAAGACGGAGAACGCGGCCAAGGCGTTCAACACCGACCGAGAGTCTCGCGAGTGTACGTACTGCGGAAAAGTGGGGCACATAGTTGACAAGTGCTGGACCAAGCAGAAGGACGAGAATCGGGGCCCAAGACGCGGCGGCAACGGCCGTGGACGCGGGGCCAACACTGCCCAGTGGCGAAACGACGACAACAACTACGACTACGGCTTTGATCGAGTTGCGTTCGCGGCTTCACTGGAGTGTGATATTTCGACGGGCAAGGATATGCTCGGGATGTGGGCGATCGACAGCGGAGCAACGCACCACATCTGCAACGACAAGGCCAAGTTCGCCCATTTGATTGAGCGGAACGAAGGCGAACTTTCGGTGGCCGACGGCAACAAGGCGGCCATCATGGGTGTGGGGACCATCGTGGAACAAGTGGTCCTGCCCAACGGCGACGAGCGCGAGATCGAGATCAAGAACGCGCTGTACGTGCCAAGCATGAGCAAGAACCTGCTCTCGGTGCCACAGATCAACAAGAGTGGTCTGTTCCAAGTCGTGTTCGACGGCACCAAGATGCAGATTGCGCACAAGGGCTCCAAGCAAGTGGTGGCGACGGCAAACCTCGTGGATGGACTCTACTGGCTGATGACGCCTCAGCGATCGGCGAATGCGGCGACGAGTGGCAAGATTGTCGACCTGCACGCGCGCATGGGTCACGCTCCAGTCGAGGTGCTTCGCAAGATGGTCGACAACCACATGATCAAGGACGCGAAGGCACCTTCCAAGTCGAGCGGACCAAGTCTGTGTCGCGGATGCCAGCAAGGGAAGATGGTTCAAAACCGTTTCCAAGCAACCGCGACAAGCGTCGTTACGACACGTTCGAGCTGATCCACTTCGACATCTGCGGACCCATGGAGGAAAACTCACTTGGTGGCAGCAAGTACCTGCTGCTGATCGTGGACGAAGCCAGCGGATGCATGAAGGGTTTCTGCCTGCGTGCCAAGTCGGAGAGCGAAGACTGCATCAAGACGTACATCATGAAGGTGCAGAAGCAGTTCGGCAAGAAGGTCAAGTTTGTGCGGCACGACGGAGCTCGTGAGTTTGCAACCAACTCGCTCAAGGACTTCTACGAAGACGAAGGCATCGAGCAGCAAACCACGGTTCCGTACGCGCACCAGACGAACGGCACGGCAGAGCGAGCCATCCGGACTATCGTCACGATCGGCCGCAGCATGCTGCATCACGCCAAGCTGAACAAGTGTTTCTGGGCTGAGGCGGCCATGACGGCCATCTACGTGAAGAACCGCCTGCCGTCACCCAAGATCGAGCACAAGACTCCGTTCGAGATCGTGTACAAGTCAAAGCCGAGTGTGAAGCACATGCGTGTGTTCGGCTGTAGGACGTTCATCCTGACTCCGAAGGAGAAGCGGCTCAAGTGGGATCCCAAGGCTCGCGCCGGACTGTTCCTCGGTTACGAAGAAGTGTCCAAGGCGTATCGAGTTTATGACATCGAGGCGGGGCAGGTGGTTATCAGTCGCGATGTCAATTTCGATGAGTCGACCTTTGGACTTTCTCCGGCGATTTCCGATGAAGATGTCGACGATCTGGACTTCGATTCGCTCGACATCGACGACGACGATTCGCGCCAGACGGAGTACAAGCAGGCAGGAAGCGCAAGAATCGCCCAAGAGACGAAGATGAAGCTGCCAGTCGACCGCGCGCTGTGCGTCATCGACCTGGACTGGAAGAAGCAAGTGCGCCGAGCGACTCCTCTTCGCACCGAGCCTACGGAGATGAAGAAGAAAAGTCTGGAGACCAAGATGAAGACGATGATTCGACTCCACCGGTGTTTTGGCGTGCCAGTGCCAACGCCGTCGAAGCAGCAGACTTATCGGAGCCGACGACGTTTCAAGAAGCTGTCAACGGCCCTGATCAAGTGCATTGGCGCAAGGCGATTCGCGCGGAACTCAAGTCGATGCGACTTCGTGGTGTGTTTCGTGCTGCCAAGTTGCCCAACGGACAGCGCGCCATCGGCACCAAGTGGGTGTTCAAGATCAAGCGCAAAGCGGACGGATCGATCGAGAAGTACAAGGCGCGCCTCGTGGCCAAAGGTTTCAAGCAGAAGTACGGCATCGACTACACGGAGACGTTCTCGCCCGTGGTCAAGTACGTGACGCTGCGCATGATCATCGCGATCGCCAAGTACTTCGGCTGGCCTCTCGACCAACTCGACGTGGTGACTGCGTTCCTATACGGGATAATGAAGGAGCTGGTGTTCTGCGTGGTTCCTGAAGGCGTCGAACTGGATGGCGACTTCGACTGTCTGGAACTGGTGAAGGCGATCTACGGTCTCAAGCAAGCTTCTCGCGTTTGGAACGAGACGTTCGACGAGTTCATGTGCTCTATCGACTTTCAAGTGTCGGCCTTCGACCCATGCCTCTACATCAAGGTTGTCGATGGTCACTGCGTGCTCGTGCTGGTATACGTGGATGACGTGCTGATTACCGGAAGTTCACCCGAGCTGATCGCACGCACGAAGAAGGACCTCAAGACTCGCTTCGAGATGACTGACAGCGGCAAGTGCGCGTTTGTTCTTGGGATCGAGTTGGTGGACGGCCCGGACGGCAGTGTGACGATGTGCCAGCGGCGCTATGTGGATGACATTCTCAAGCGCTTCGGCATGGACGAGTGCAAGGCTGTGGTGAGTCCCGTCGACATGAGCACTCGACTGGTTCCAAGCGACGCAGCGACCAAGGTGAATGCTCCATTTCGCGAAGCCGTTGGTGCCCTGATGCACCTCATGACTGCCACGCGCCCGGACATTGCGTACGCTGTTGGCTATGTGTCGCGCTTCATGGAGAACCCTCAAGAGGAACACTGGGTTGCGGTCAAGCGTATCTTTCGCTACCTGCAAGGCACCAAGACGCATGGTATCTGCTTCAAGCCGGGTGACGACGTTGACTTTCGTGGTTACTCCGATGCGGACTGGGCTGGCGACCTCGCGGATCGCAAGTCGACTTCCGGCTACACGTTCATGCTTATTGAGGGTTGCCGGTTTTGGGTACTGTGTACCAGTTGTACCCATTAACCGGTTAACCCGAACCGGTCCAATACGATCCCGCGATGATTATGGTACGTTGTTTACGCCACCGATGATTAGACGAGTAGGATGATTGGACGAGCACAGAGTGTTGGTGATTGGATGCACCAAATGATTGGATGCAGACTAGGTAGTGAAGACAGTGTAAGCTCCGATCAATCAATCACTTTCGAATCTTCATTCTACCCTCAAGTGTCTTCGCTCCGGTCCCGCCGTCTGCGACGTCCCTCTCTCCGCTTCGTCCAAGCTTCGTGTCCAAGATCCATACCTTCCATCAGTTGTCATCCGACTGCGACGAATCTTGATCCGTCACCTCTTCATCTTGAAGTTCCACAACAACTTCTTGATCGTAACTGCGTCTCCCACCGTCGAAGACGTCTTCCATAAACTGCGCGTCGCGGCTCACCAACATGCGACCGCTCTCTAGTTCTTCAAACCGATACGCTTTCTCGTGCTCCGAGTACCCGAGGAAACGGCAACGCACCGACCGAGCATCAAACTTGGTACGTTCTCTTTCGGAACCGTCACGTATGCGTGGCAACCGAACACTTTCAGGTTCGTCAGCAGCGGTTTCTTGCCTGTCCAGACTTGGTGCGGCGACTTGTCATGGCTTATGGCGCGTGTCGGACACCGATTACGGAGGAACGTAGCTGTCATCACCGCTTCACCCCAATACGACTTGGACAATCCGGCATGTTCCAACATGCAGCGCGCACATTCCACCAACGTCCGGTTCATTCGCTCGGCGACTCCGTTCAGCTCAGGAGTGTACGGTGGTGTGAACTTCTGCACGATCCCGCGGTCGCTGCAGAACTTGGCCATCGCACCGGAAGTGTACTCGCCTCCGTTGTCACTCCGAAGCACTTTCACACGTTTGTCGGTTTGAGTTTCAGCAAATGCCACAAACTCAACGAACTTGGCGGCCACCTCAGACTTGTTCCGCAGCAGGTACACGACGCAGAAGTGCGACTTATCGTCGATGAACGTGACGAAGTAGCGCTTGCCACCAAAAGTTGGCGTCTGCATCGGACCGCACACATCGCTGTGAACGACCTCCAGCACTTGCTTCGCACGGTTCGGAGACGACTTCATGTAGCTCACTCGCGTTTGCTTGCCGAGTGAGCATCCGTCGCACAGATCCCACTGCTTCACCGACGTCATGTCAATGCCAGTACCGTAGCCCTTCTTGACGATGGCGTCTAGACCGCCATGGCCGATGTGGCCAAGTCGAAGGTGCCAGAGGTACGACGTGGTGTCCCCTTTGCGACCCTTCAAACTTGCCACATTGGCCTCGTCAGGCATCATCGGAGTCATGCACAGCTTGAACAGCCCTTTGCCCTCACGAGCGCCGAGCTTCCACTTGAGATCCTTCGTTTCCGCGAAGCATCCGTCGCTCTCGAAGGTGACTGGCCCGACGTCCTTGGTGAACCGACCAACCGAAAACAGGTTGCGCGACAACTTCGGGATATGCCACACACTCGTGAGCACACCCTTCTTCATGCCTCGCGGAGTCTTCATCGACATCACAATGTCGCCGGTCCCCACAGCCTGAACCACACCGTCGTCCGCGAGATGCACGTCCACCGGAGAGATCTTCTTGTAGTTCTTCATGCACTCCTTCGAGTACGTCATGTGCTGCGTCGCACCCGAGTCGACCAGCCACACTCCATTCGACTTGGAGGCACCCGTGTTGCCACCAACCGAGAAGAGGAAGTCGCCAGAATCGTCTTCACTCTGAGCGACATTCGCTCGTTGTGGCCTCTGCCGCTCCGCGTTCTCGCGGATCCGCACCGGACACTTGGCGATCCAATGTCCGTGCTCGCCACAGTAGTGACAGGCACTAGTCTTCTGCGCCTGTCGACCCTTGCGCTTGTTGTCGCTTGTCATAAACGCTTGGCCTTGCCCGTGCGCGGCTCCATCGACGCCGCCACCTTGCTCCTTGCGCTTCATGTCCTCATGCAGGAGCCGAGACGTCACGAGTTCCCACGACAGCGAGTCCGCCCTGGTCTCCAACACCGTGATGAGGAACTGGTACGACTCGCTTAAACTGCCCAGAAGCGTGATCACCAAGTCGTCCTCGCTGACCGGAGCGCCAACCGCGTCGAGCTGCTCCGCCAGTGTCTTGAGCTTGTTAATGTGCCCCAGCACATCATCACCTTCGTCCATCATCGTCGTAAAGAAACGTCGACGAAGAAAGAGCTTGTTGGCCAAACTCTTCTTCTCGAAGTGCCCTTCCAGTCTTGACCATGCATCATGCGCGTCCTTGGCCGAGCGAACCAACGGCAGCTGCGAGTCCTCCATCGCGAGACAGACGATCGCCAGTGCCTTGCGCGACTTCTTCCGGAAGAGCGCTTGATCCGCCGCAGTCTGGCAGTGCTCCAGCTTCACTTCCCCACTTGTCACTTCCCACAGTTCGCGCTCCTCGAGCACCATCTGCATCTTGAACTTCCACGTGTGGAAGTTGGTTCCGTCGAACTTGTTGATGCGGGCGGTCGTGGTCGGGGTGGCGTCCATGGCGAAGGCGTAGTCGGGGTCTTGGTCAGGAAAGACGGGGCTTGGGCTCATAACCAAAAGGCTTTGGTCGATTGATGGCAAAATGCAAAGTGATTGATTTAGGTCCTTAGTTCGCAAACTCCTTGCTACCTCTAAGCCTACTGAATATTCTACTGGATACACTACACTGGATTCTTTACTGGATACTGAGTTACTTCAGCCAATCAGCGACTGCCACGTGGATGCCCATCTTGTACCCACAATCTTGTACCCACGTGTCCCGTAATCCCTGTAGCGTAAACAGCGTCTCATCATCCGTGTCCCATCATCAGTGTCCCGTAAACACAGGAATGATTGCGGTCCCACTGAGTGAAGGTCATACCGGTATCTTACCGGTATGCTGCAGCTGGTCGAGGCGTCTACTTGACAACACAGAAGGCATTGGATCGGCTCCAAGCGTGACCCAAACATGAACTGCTGCACGTGAAGAGATTGAAATGCCAGTGCAGATAGCCTGGCGAGTGCGGCATTGCAGCAGCAGCATGGTACCGTAGTGGAAACTGAGGCGGAATGCCAGAATCTGGTCACTCTCAACAGGTTAGACGCGGTCCTAGCGGTAAGACCCGAAGAAGAGGTGGTACGAGTTTCGCCCGTAGCCACCAGAACCGCAGCTCGATCCGGATCCAGCCCAAGTGTCTTACAGGACGAATTCGTTAAGGGGTTGAGGATCGACCGGATCCGTCGTGCTCAAGAGGAAGAAGAGTGGATCTTGAACATGAAGCTATATCTCGCGGGAGAAGTGGCTAGTTTATCGAAAGAGGAAGCCAGATCCTGCGGTAACATCGCTACCGATTATGAGGTCGACGAAAACGACTTGCTGTTCTACTGCCCCCTACCAAGAAGACGGATGTGGATCGGGATGGACTGATGAGACTGGTAGCTCCAGAGACGTTGCACCAGGACATCTTGCATCACTATCATGCCAGTCTGGAAGGAGGACATCAAGGAATCGGACGAACTTACCAGCGGATCCGAGATCACTTCCACTGGAGAGGCCTGTATCGCAGTGTACAGAGATACGTCGGCGAATGTGTGGACTGCAAAACCGGAAAAGGACGCCCGACGATCCGCGGCGAGTCGCCAGGAAATCTGCGAGCGACCTATCCGTTCCAGATCATTGCCATGGATCACATACCCTCATTACCTAAGTCCTACAAAGGCAACACTGAGTTGCTGATCTGGGATCTGTTCACGGGCTATGTGATTGCGAAAGCAAGTAACTCTCGGACCGCTCAAACGATCGCCGAATCATACGAGGAATGTGTCTTCCGTCGTTTTGGAGCTAGCGAAGTAATCCGACACGACCGAGAACCTGGATTCATGTCGGACTTCTTCCGTGCTTTTAACCGGATCTTGGGTCAGCGGCAGAGAGCGACTATGGCATACCGGCCTCAGGCTAACGGGACCGCTGAACAAATGGTACAAACGTCCACCCAGGGCTCTCAAGATGTACGTTCAGGATTTGGATCAACGAGATTGGGATGAGTACGCAGAACGGCTCACCTTTGCGATTAACAGGGCCCACGACCGGATCCGCAACGACACCCCTTCTATCTGGTGCACGGATGGGATCCGAGATCCACGCAGGAAGCTACGATCCCAGTAGGCAGTACACAACGTCGAGACAAAGATCCAAGACGATGGAGGTATCAGATCCAACGCCACTACGCTCAAGCCCGGGAACAGGTCGGAGAGAGACTACGTGAAGCCATTGCCGAGCGAGCGGAATCACATAACGAAGGGATCCAGCCTCATCAGATCGAGGCGGGATCGCGACTGTGGCTCTACCTGGATCGAGTTAAAGAAGGCTATGCCCGTAAACTGGCCCACCTCTGGCATGGTCCATTCAGGGTTGCAAAAAGTCAGCGAGTATGCAGTGAAGTTAGAGACCGCTGGCACAGAATATCGACTGTTCCCGGTGGTACACGTGTCGAAGTTGAAGCCCGTGAGGAGTTTCCCGACCGGCCGCTGACCCGTCTGACGGTGGATCCGGGAGAACGGGTTGATGTTAAGGAAGTCCTACTGCCTGAGGACAGTTAAATCTCGGATCTCGGGCCTGACGAATACGAAGTGGAAAAGATTACGGACATGCGAACAGGCAAGAAGACCCGCTATGGCCGGATCCGCCGAGAATTCTTGGTACACTGGCGCGGGTATGAAGATCCCAGCTGGATTGATGAGACGGATCTCAACTGTGGAGCTCTGCTGTATGAGTTCCTGCGGGATCACGTGAACCGGAATCGGTTCGGCGTGATGCAATCCCACGAGGAGGAGTGAGGATGCTACCTGCCAGTACGAGTTGGTTGTATTGGCGGATGAAAATGATGAAAAGATCCACAAGGAGGTTGTGGATCAGAGGAAGGTGGTGTATATACATATGGAGGGTGTCGGAGAAGAGCACTGTTCGAGCGAGATGTGTTTGGATCCCGGATCCAGAGACTATCTTGATATATATAAGAAAAGAGTGGAGTCAAAAGGAAGTCAAGATGTATTGAGAAGCTACTCGGAGGATGGATCCCGCGGATCCGGTTCAAAATCTGGCGTAAAAGACGACAAGCGGTGGTGAAGAGTCAAGGATCCAGAGGATCCAACCACTTGGGGAGGCGGCCTACGGGGCCGCGCCTGCGGGTCTCACGTGTGTGAACTTGTTCAGCAGACGAGGGATCTGGTAGGCGGGATGATCCGCTGTCTGTGCGCGGAATTGGTTCCGCCATGGATCCGCGTCGTCGATTTCCGCGAGGGCTTCGACTAGAGTCGTCAGTTCAGCTTGTGGACGGACGGGGTGAGACAGGTTGACGACTCGGGACAGATCGAGAGACGACGGGAGGTGCAGGAACACCCGATCCAACAGAATGTCCAAGTCGCACCAACCGTGAATCATCAGCTGGATCAACATGAGATACAGTGTCTTCATATCCCGACCCGCATGACTTCGGCGATTCTTGCGGCTGAGCCAGAAATTCTGCAACCGTGGATGCTGCTTACGTAACGCGGAGGATATAGGGAAGCCATGGGTGCTCTCCCAGAACACCTGCAAGAGTTTTTATTCGAGAATCTGGTAAGCCCGGAAGAAGGATCCCATGGCGCCACCCACCGATGGATCGAAACTTACGGGATTCCCAGTGCTGGCCATGGCGAGCCAGGGAGTTTCTCTCATCAACTCCTCGACGTTAGCTTGGGTGATTAAGCCGCTGCACCACTGTTCGTCGGTGAGTAGCGGAGGCGCCCCAGCTTCGGCAGGAAACGACCATCCCGGCGACAGAGGGAGAAGAGGAAACAGATCAGCGACGACCATATCCCGGATCACTAACGCCCGCCTCTTGGACGCGATCCAAGGAGCGACCCCGCGATTGTCAGAGAGCGCCGAGCCTGGGTGCGGCCCGGAATGCAGGCGTCATCTGCAGCGAAAGGGGCGTGGGGAGCCAGAGGATCAACTGTTGGGCTATGTGTAGACCCCTGGTCAGATCCGGACGATCCTTCGGAATCATCCCCGCTGGGCTGACCTGGTGGTCCTCCAGATCCACTCGCAGTGGACTTGGATTTGCCGGACTTGAGCCCACCTGATTTGTTCGAGGTGGACCCCGCCTTGCTAGATTGGGATCCACCCGACTTCCTCGAGGCGGATCCTGTCTTGCTGGACTTGGATCCTCCGGACTTGTTTGAGGCGGATCCTGTCTTGCCGGGTTTGGATCCACCAAATTAATGTAAGGTGGATCCTGCCTTCCCGGACTTGGATCCGCCAGATTTACCTGAGGCAGATCCGGATCTGCCTTGCATGGATCCACGAGACTGATTCGGGGCCGATTTAGCACGGGACTTCTGGGACTTGCCCGAGCTGCCAGGGAGATAGCCGAAACAGGGTGACGCGTTGGAGAAGATGAAGACCGGCGACGGGACTCGGAACGAGACTGGGCCAGGGCACGCAAAGTGTCTTGATCGAAGGTGTCATCTGCCCCTTCAGCTTCCTCGGAATCTTTCTTCCTCTTCCTCGTCATTCTCCACATCCTTAGGTTTCTCGTCTTCGTCGTCATCATCGTCTTCGTCCGAGTCGTCGTCGTCAGACTCGAGCCCTGGAGGCATGGGTGTCTTCTGGCGAGAAGGACCCGGTGGAGGAGGCGGAGGGTGGCCATCGGAGTCAATCTCAATGGGATTCCCAGCATTTCCCTCTTCAGGATCCGCTCCGCCATCGTCATCGATCTCCGCGGTATCCGAGACATCGTCCGCATTATCGTGCTCCGCGCCATTACTCGAAACGGGGATAACGGCCGAGTTTTCTTGAGCGGAGGTCGAGGGCTGTGCTCAGGAGACGACGACCGAGGACGCTTGGTCGGTATAGGCGTATCGTGAGGCGGATCCGCTACAGGATCCACCTGATCCGGAACTGGGGGACTGCCGGAGGCGAATTCTGAGGAGGATCCACGACAGGATCCACCTGATCCGGAACCTGGGGGACTGCCGGAGGTGGATTGGGAAGCGGATCTGCTGGATCCGGAGTGCCAGAGGCGTCCAGAGCCAGAGCGTGGGGTTGATCCAACAGTGCAGGTGGAAAACGATACCGACGCAGGACTTCAGGGGCAGCCTCAACAGCCTCTGCCACGATGGCCAGACGACGAAGAGCTTCGTCTTGCTCTCCCCGGATGAGATCCCGCTCCGCCCGGACCGCGGCCCGCTCAGTGTCAGCTTCGCGCTACTGAGCAGACAGCCCTTCGACCCGAGTGCGTAGACCGCCGGGGCTTGGGTGGACTTTGGCCTGAAACACCACCATACGTAAGTGCCTGATCCAGCAAAACCAACCAAGAGCGTGTACACTTACGCAGATCCCGCACTTGAAGCACCGCGTCATCTCGAGACAGGACTGCTTCTCCCAGAGTGGCTCTCAGAAGATCCACTCTCGAACGAGCCGAGTCCCTCTCGGTGACCGCCGTTTCGTAATTGGCGAGGGCTGTCGTGCATGCGGCTTGAGCATCTTCTAGGTCCTTCTGGGCCTGATCCCGCTCCACGAAAGCTCCCCTGCGCTCTCCTTGGGCTTGATCCCGCTCTATGCGAGCTTGTGTGAGGAGGTCTTGAGACTGTGCAGCAGCCTGGGCATTCTGGTCGGCAAGCTCTGCACGTTCAACTGCAAGTCTACGAGCATGGCGGAGCTGTAACTCCAGATATGCGACCGCAGCACTCTGGGATCCAGTAGTTTCAGGTCCCGGACCGGATCCAGCCATGCTGGAGATATTCTCTGACGAGGCCGGAGTGGATCCGGCCATTCCGGACGTAGATCCAGTGGCGGCATGGGCGAGCTTCTCCTCAGCAGCAGCTACGTTACGCTTCAGGCGATCAATAACGTCCTTCGATAACTGAGCCTCTTCCTCAGCATCTTAACGAGCCCGATCGGACTGATCAGACTCCAGCCGAAGGCCTTCGGATTCTTCGGTAGCATCGGCAAGTTCCCGCCTTAGACCTTCGCAGTCTTCTACGGCCGTCTCCCGCTCAGCTGTGACCTTCGCGAGCTGAGTGTTCAGATCCTGGATCTCAACTCTCTGTTGAGCCACCACTCCCTGCAGACGCGAGATATCCTGGCGGGGACGATCCCGCTGACGTTCCATGTCACGGTGGTCTGCGATATGCTGGGTTATTTGATCCTTGAGCAGCTGGATCTGCGAAGCATCACGATTGGCTTGAGTTTGCAATTCTTCAGCGACGCGAGTGAGACGACGGATCTCTGTAGTCTGGTCGTCGCAGTAGTTCTCCAGGTTGCGCAAGTTGGTGGTGGCATCAATAAGCCGACGCTGGTAATCTTCCAGATCCCTTAGCGCAGTATCCCGAGCAGCCTGCGCATCAGCGAGATCGGAGTCGACTGCATCTTCTTGTCCGGAAGCTGCTGGGCGGGAAGGAGCCCGGGAAGCGTGCCGACTTCGCCCACGAGCCTGACGAGACGCGCCTTGATCATCAGTCAGATCCACGACTGGTGTGGAGCCCTGGTGCGATGGTGACTGCGCCCGCGCGAATGTGGCCGGTGTGACGAATGGGAAGAGCGAGAACGCGCGGCTTCAGACGCACCAGCCTCAGGAGGGTCGGCTGTCGGATCATCCCGGCGACGGCTTCTGCCACGAGAACGGTGGCGAGTGGGTGAAGACGCTGGATCCTGATGCCCAAGAGATCCGCGATCCCCGCTCCGGTGGGAACGGTGAGATCCCGACATGTGGGGCGTGGAAGCGAGGCGACGAGCGCTGGCAGGAGGAAGAAAGCTGGACACGCAGTGATGCCGTTGTTCGGCAACAACTACGCGCAGGAGGCGGATGTGGCAAAGTGGACTGCAGAAATGGCGGAGATGGAAAATGACTAAGAAAGAATGGGAAAGGGGCGAGGTCACTACCCCGGATCTATGACAGAGTTGGTCGAGGGATCCGAAAAGACAGATCCAGCCCCACCCGTGGATTATGGCAAGCGAGGAGACTAGGGTCCCCCTATGTCACAGATAGGATCAGAGATCCAGAGGATCAAGTCGCGCACCCGGACTCATCATCGGCAATGTGGATCTCGGATTGTGGATCAACCATCAGGGATCCTGGAGTCCGGACCTACTTCCTGGTATCCTGGATCTGGGATCCACCACTTTGGATCTTGGATCCACTACTTCGGATCTTGGATCCACCACTTTGGACCTTGGATCCACTACTTCGGATCTTGGATCCTGGATGGGGTGGCGAATCTGGACGAGGTTGGAAGGAGGCGGGCACATGACGAAACGAGTTGACGAGGATTCAAGAGTGGCGTGAGACAAAAATGATGAGATGCACGATCCACCGACAAGTGATTAGATGCAGGATCCACAATCCAGTGATTACTTCGGGATGGGCAGTGATATAGCAGTGGACAACGACAGTCAAAAATGGAAACGCGAGGAAAACCACAAGTAGAGACAGTTGTACAGCTGTTTTAGAGGATACAAAGGTAGGATCCACTGTGGTATAGGACATAACGTAAATCAGAACTGAATTTGCCCCTTAGCCCACAAGTGTTCGCAAAGTGCCTGGAAGAGGAACGACATTGGCCTCCCGACACTAAGAAGACTTCAGTTGTATTGGATCTAGTAGTTAGCGTAAGACTGGATAATAAATTGGCCAGATCCTTACCTACTCTAGTGACATACATTCAAGTGCAGATCCAAGATCCAACCGACTTCCTTACTTGGCCCGCGGATCCTTCAGTGTCTCAACCCCCAAGATCCCCGCTACAGGAAGCGGCAAGTAACGGCAAAGGCAACAACCACACCCCAAAGGCAACCCTCGGCCCAGGATCCAGTCCAGGCCGCCAGATCCAAGCTCGAAGAATGCTTGGGATCTGGATCCAATAACCGGCAGTAGAGTGAAGAGTTCCACGCTACTAAATTTACCCGCGTCCCGCCAAGACGTTCAAGAATCGCAAACTGCACCCCTTCGGAGTCCCGAGAGAGCAGATCCAGCCCACCGACGGGTACACAAGGTGAGAAGTTCAGCCGTATCACGGATATCGGAGTACCCCTTCGTCAGTCGGTGTCTGGGCGCAGTTGGGAAGCCGGATCCAGTCTTAGTCAGATTTTGACGGATCCCGCTACACCACACCAATTACTTGCACAAGTACAGCAAGAACTATGCTGAGATGGCTCGGCCATTGTCCAATCTCCTTAAGAAGGATGCGGACTGGTGTTGTGACACCGAGCATCAAGATGCCTATGAGGCGGTCAAGGAGAGTCTCCTTCATGCACCGATCCTGGCGTTGCCAGACCCTGAACGTCCGTTCAGCGTCGTCTGCGACGCATCCGACTTTGCCATTGGCAGTGCGCTTTTACAAGCTGATGCCGATGGGCACGAACGCGTGATTGCGTTTGAGTCTCGCCAGCTTAAAGCTGCAGAGAAGAACTACCCAGTTCATGACAAGGAGCTACTTGCAGTGAAGTATGCCCTTGTCAAGTTCAGGGTGCACCTGCTCGGTTCTAAACCGTTTGTGGTCTTTACAGACCATGCGTCGCTACGCACTGCGATTCAATCGCCTCATCTCTCGCAAAGGATGGCCAGATGGCTGTCCTTCTTCGCGGGGTACAACTTCGAGGTGAAGTACAAGCCTGGTAGACAGAACGATCTGGCGGACGCACTGTCGCGCCGCCTAGATTATGAGCTTGCTCATGTCACGACTGTGACTTCGTCTGTGACGACGTTAATCCGCGCTGCGTATGCACGTGATGAGACGTGTGTAGCTTTGCTACGTGCTCTTGAGAGCAAGGAGTTTGAAGACTCGGACATTAAGTTGTCGGCGCGCCTGCGCGCGAGGCTACATCGCTACTCCATCGATGATGGCCTGCTGTACTACAGCACGGATGGTGAGGACACTCCCGTGTCGTAGTCCCTCATGATGAGGATCTCAAGTATCGCATCCTCTATGAGGCGCATGATACGCCGCTTAGTGGCCACCTCGGTCGTGATAAGACCTATGGCTCGGTGAGCCTGACGTACTGGTGGCCCAAGCTTTACAAGTGGACAAGCACTTACGTGCGCACGTGCGAGGCGTGTCAACGGGTGAAGCCTTCACCGCACGCGGCTGCGCCGCTGGCAAGTTTGCCTGTACCCTCTGGGTGTTGGGAGTCCATGAGTTTGGACTTTGTGTTCGGTCTTCCGAAAGACCAGGATGGGAACACAGGAATCGTGGTCTTTGTAGACCGATTGAGTAAGATGGTACATCTTGCGGCGGTGCCGGACACCATCGATGGTGAAGGTACAGCGAAGTTGTTTATCGATAGGGTCTTTCGCCAACATGGCTTACCCGCATCGATTGGCTCTGACAGAGACCCCGTTTCACGGGCCATTTCTGGTCGTCCGTGTTCAAGGTGCTTGGCACGAAGTTGGACCTGTCCACGGCGGATCATCCGCAGACCGATGGTCAAATTGAACGCGCGCATCGCGTCGTGGAGGATATCCTCCGCAGCACTTGTGCTGAAAAGCCAAAGCTTTGGAGCACCATGCTCCCACTCGTTGAGTTCGCATTGAACGATGCTGTGCATGCCTCTACAGGCTACATGCCGTTCTACGTGAACGGCCTCTCTCACCCGCGCGTCCCGTTGACGCTACCACTCCGTGGTTCTGGGCTTGGCGGGGGAGGAGAGCTCGCTGAGCGACTTGCTGAAGTCAGCCCTAATACTGTTAAGAAACAGGTTGATGATTTTCTATCAACGCGTCTGAATGTCCTTCGACATGTGCGTGACGCAATGGCTGAGAGCCAAGACAAACAGAAGGAGTATGCAGATGCCGAGGGCAGAGGAAATGAGCAAAGCTTTGAGGTCGGAGACCTGGTCTTATTAAATGCCAAAACCTCCCTACGCATGCAGTGACCACGGTCTTCAAGACCAAGCTGCGTCCGCGCTTTGTGGGACCTTTCAAGGTCGTGGCCAAGAAGGGCCTGGCATATACGCTAAACCTCCCCAAGAGGATGCGAACGCATCCCGTGTTTTACGTGGGCTTGCTCAAGCCATACCGGGACGCGTCGCAGGATAGCTCGGAGGAGCACGCACCGCAGGTGGCGGAGCCACAGCGGCGGGCAGAAGACGAAACAGACCGTCAATCTGCCCCTGCATCCGAGCCACAGACTCCACGAGCTTGTCAAGCTTCTCCACGGTCGCGACATGACCTCGCTCAAGAGCGGCCAGCCGCTGAGCACGCGACTCCGGTTACTTCAGCCAATCAGCGACTGCCACGTGGATGCCCATCTTGTACCCACAATCTTGTACCCACGTGTCCCGTAATCCCTGTAGCGTAAACAGCGTCTCATCATCCGTGTCCCATCATCAGTGTCCCGTAAACACAGGAATGATTGCGGTCCCACTGAGTGAAGGTCATACCGGTATCTTACCGGTATGCTGCAGCTGGTCGAGGCGTCTTCTTGACAACACCGTCATCTCGGAGCGTCCACTCAGCGCGCGCTTGGTCGATTGCAGCAGGTCGTCGTTGCTGCTTGCCAGGATCAGGTCGTCCACGTACAGCACCACGAATATCATCTCTTGATCATTCCGCTTGATGTAGACGCAGTGGTCGGACTCGCACTTCTTGAACCCCATCTTCAGCATGAAGTCGTCGATGGTTTGGTTCCACATGCGCGGCGACTGCTTCAGTCCATACAGCGACCGCTTGAGCTTGCATACGTGGTCCGGATGGTTTTCGTCCACATAGCCGTCCGGCTGCGCCATGTAGATGTCTTCGTCAAGAACTCCGTTCAGGAAGGCTGTCTTGACGTCCATTTGGTGCAGCTTGAGACCATACTTGGCAGCCATGCTCAGCACTGCCCGAATCGACGTGAACTTGGCCACTGGTGCGAAGGTCTCATCGTAGTCGATGCCATACTTCTGCGAAAGTCCCTTGGCCACCAGTCGCGCCTTGAACCGCTCGATCTCTCCAGCTTGGTTTTCCTTGACTCGAAACACCCATCTGCAGCCGATCGCCTTGCGTCCCTTCGGCAATGGTACGACATCCCACGTGTCGTTCTTGCGGAGTGACGTAACTTCCGAGTCGCAGGCCTCCTTCCACTTGACTGTGTCGCTGGATTCCATCGCCGACTTGAACGTTGTCGGCATTTCTCCCACTGAATCCACGACGTACGCAGCTTCAAAGCAACCACTTTCTTGTGCCGTAGCAGACATTTCGTCCAGAGTCTGGTGTCGACTCTGCGACGCATGCCGCTTGGCACTTGGAATCTCCACGGCTTCCTCCAGTGACTGCGTCCGCGGGTGTCGCTTGCTGCCGGGCTCGAAGTCTTCGTCCCGCGCAGCTTCTTCTTCTTCTTCGTTGTTGTCATCCGACTGCGACGAATCTTGATCCGTCACCTCTTCATCTTGAAGTTCCACAACAACTTCTTGATCGTAACTGCGTCTCCCACCGTCGAAGACGTCTTCCATAAACTGCGCGTCGCGGCTCACCAACATGCGACCGCTCTCTAGTTCTTCAAACCGATACGCTTTCTCGTGCTCCGAGTACCCGAGGAAACGGCAACGCACCGACCGAGCATCAAACTTGGTACGTTTCTCTTTCGGAACCGTCACGTATGCGTGGCAACCAAACACTTTCAGGTTCGTCAGCAGCGGTTTCTTGCCTGTCCAGACTTGGTGCGGCGACTTGTCATGGCTTATGGCGCGTGTCGGACACCGATTACGGAGGAACGTAGCTGTCATCACCGCTTCACCCCAATACGACTTGGACAATCCGGCATGTTCCAACATGCAGCGCGCACATTCCACCAACGTCCGGTTCATTCGCTCGGCGACTCCGTTCAGCTCAGGAGTGTACGGTGGTGTGAACTTCTGCACGATCCCGCGGTCGCTGCAGAACTTGGCCATCGCACCGGAAGTGTACTCGCCTCCGTTGTCACTCCGAAGCACTTTCACACGTTTGTCGGTTTGAGTTTCAGCAAATGCCACAAACTCAACGAACTTGGCGGCCACCTCAGACTTGTTCCGCAGCAGGTACACGACGCAGAAGTGCGACTTATCGTCGATGAACGTGACGAAGTAGCGCTGACCACCAAAAGTTGGCGTCTGCATCGGACCGCACACATCGCTGTGAACGACCTCCAGCACTTGCTTCGCACGGTTCGGAGACGACTTCATGTAGCTCACTCGCGTTTGCTTGCCGAGTGAGCATCCGTCGCACAGCTCCCACTGCTTCACCGACGTCATGTCAATGCCAGTACCGTAGCCCTTCTTGACGATGGCGTCTAGACCGCCATGGCCGATGTGGCCAAGTCGAAGGTGCCAGAGGTACGACGTGGTGTCCCCTTTGCGACCCTTCAAACTTGCCACATTGGCCTCGTCAGGCATCATCGGAGTCATGCACAGCTTGAACAGCCCTTTGCCCTCACGAGCGCCGAGCTTCCACTTGAGACCCTTCGTTTCCGCGAAGCATCCGTCGCTCTCGAAGGTGACTGACCCGACGTCCTTGGTGAACCGACCAACCGAAAACAGGTTGCGCGACAACTTCGGGATATGCCACACACTCGTGAGCACACCCTTCTTCATGCCTCGCGGAGTCTTCATCGACATCACAATGTCGCCGGTCCCCACAGCCTGAACCACACCGTCGTCCGCGAGATGCACGTCCACCGGAGAGATCTTCTTGTAGTTCTTCATGTACTCCTTCGAGTACGTCATGTGCTGCGTCGCACCCGAGTCGACCAGCCACACTCCATTCGACTTGGAGGCACCCGTGTTGCCACCAACCGAGAAGAGGAAGTCGCCAGAATCGTCTTCACTCTGCGCGACATTCGCTCGTTGTGGCCTCTGCCGCTCCGCGTTCTCGCGGATCCGCACCGGACACTTGGCGATCAATGTCCGTGCTCGCCACAGTAGTGACAGGCACTAGTCTTCTGCGCCTGTCGACCCTTGCGCTTGTTGTCGCTTGTCATAAACGCTTGGCCTTGCCCGTGCGCGGCTCCATCGACGCCGCCACCTTGCTCCTTGCGCTTCATGTCCTCATGCAGGAGCCGAGACGTCACGAGTTCCCACGACAGCGAGTCCGCCCTGGTCTCCAACACCGTGATGAGGAACTGGTACGACTCGCTTAAACTGCCCAGAAGCGTGATCACCAAGTCGTCCTCGCTGACCGGAGCGCCAACCGCGTCGAGCTGCTCCGCCAGTGTCTTGAGCTTGTTAATGTGCCCCAGCACATCATCACCTTCGTCCATCATCGTCGTAAAGAAACGTCGACGAAGAAAGAGCTTGTTGGCCAAACTCTTCTTCTCGAAGTGCCCTTCCAGTCTTGACCATGCATCATGCGCGTCCTTGGCCGAGCGAACCAACGGCAGCTGCGAGTCCTCCATCGCGAGACAGACGATCGCCAGTGCCTTGCGCGACTTCTTCCGGAAGAGCGCTTGATCCGCCGCAGTCTGGCAGTGCTCCAGCTTCACTTCCCCACTTGTCACTTCCCACAGTTCGCGCTCCTCGAGCACCATCTGCATCTTGAACTTCCACGTGTGGAAGTTGGTTCCGTCGAACTTGTTGATGCGGGCGGTCGTGGTCGGGGTGGCGTCCATGGCGAAGGCGTAGTCGGGGTCTTGGTCAGGAAAGACGGGGCTTGGGCTCATAACCAAAAGGCTTTGGTCGATTGATGGCAAAATGCAAAGTGATTGATTTAGGTCCTTAGTTCGCAAACTCCTTGCTACCTCTAAGCCTACTGAATATTCTACTGGATACTGAGTTACTTCAGCCAATCAGCGACTGCCACGTGGATGCCCATCTTGTACCCACAATCTTGTACCCACGTGTCCCGTAATCCCTGTAGCGTAAACAGCGTCTCATCATCCGTGTCCCATCATCAGTGTCCCGTAAACACAGGAATGATTGCGGTCCCACTGAGTGAAGGTCATACCGGTATCTTACCGGTATGCTGCAGCTGGTCGAGGCGTCTTCTTGACAACATGAGGTTTTTAAGACTAACTTGTCAGTTGAAAACGATATCTAGATGATTGAATGCTTTAATTGATTGGACGCACACAAGGTAGAAAAAAACTGAACCTAATCAATAAACCACTTCTTTCTTTCCCCCAAGTGATCTTCGCTCCGGTCTCGCCCCAGCGTGCTCACTCCTCCGCTCCGTCCAAGCTTCGTTCTCCAACTACACCGTTATCAGATTACGAGCCCAAGTACCATGTCCTCTGCGCAAGACACCTCGACCAAGGTCTCGCCCAAGTGTCCGGTCCGTCCAAGCTTCGTTCTCCAACTACATCTTTATCAAATATCTGGGAAATATCCAGAAACACCCGGGAAATGTTCCGGAAATAACTGGGAAATGTCCCAGAAATTATCCAGAAAATGTCCAGAAATTATCCAGAAAACATCCGGGAAATGTCTAGAAAATATCTGGGAAATGACCAAAAATATGGGAAATGCCCAGAAAATATCCAGAAAACTTCTGGGAAATCTCCAGAAAATATCTGGGAAACATAGGGAAATGTCCAGAAAATGTCTGGGAAATAACTGGGAAATGTCCCAGAAAATATCCAGAAAACTTCTGGGAAATCTCAGAAAATCTCCAGAAAACACCCGAGAAATGTCAGAAAATGTCCGGAAAATAACTGGGAAATGTCCAGAAAATATCTGAGAAATGTCGCAGAAATATCCAGAAAATGTCCGAAAATACCTGGGAAATATCCCAGAAAATATCCAGAAAACATCCGGGGAATGTCTAGAAAATATCCAGAAAACACCCGAGAAATGTCCAGTAAACATCCGGGAATGTCTAGAAATAAGTGGGAAATGTCCCAGAAATAATTCAGAAAATATCCAAAAATGTCCGGAAAATAACTGGGAAATATCTAGAAAATATCCAGAAACCACCCGAGAAATATCCAGAAAATGTCCGGGAAATGTAACGGGACGATCTCCCGTTACAAAAGTAGGTAGAAGTCACAGACCAAATAGGCTGTGACTTGGCATTCTGTCATTGGACAGAATTCGTCCTTTAGTATGCATATTAGCCAGTTAGCGTGCACCACCTTATTCGGTGGCTGCCAGCTAAGCTCGGCCTAAGTACGGTTTTGCGACCGTATTTTAATATCACCCAGAGTCAATTTTGCCTATAATTCCACGTGTCTTGGCCCAAAGCCCAAGACATTGCTTCCTCACAACTTAGCGAAAGCTTACGTATCGGTAGCCTTTGGCCCCGTTACACCTGGTAGCACTTGTTGGTCCTTCCAACGACCACGAACGATGAGCGCGACTGGAACACGGGCAGTTCCCCACCTGACACAATTCGAGTGGGAGGGGCTTCACCGCCTCTCACAAGTCTCCGGCGAAGCAGTGATCACAGCACTGCTGTCCACGGGGACGGAACAACAACATCGCCTTGCAGCTCAAGAGTTCATGGCGCGCGAGCTTGCCAACGCACGTCGGCAGGCGCTGACTCCCGCGCAGCCTAAGACGAACAAGGCAGACATCGTCAAGCTCGATGTCTCGAGCTACAACGGCGAAGGCGCCAAGCGAATGGCGCTGAATCGTTGGTTCTGTGAAATCGACATGGCTGTCGCTGCGCGACAGCTTACGACGGAGTTCGCCCGAACCAACTTCCTGGTGTCCAAGTTGGCAGGCAAGGCCAAAGAGTGGGCGCTCGGACGTCGCGTCGCTGATCCGTCATGTTTCATGACGATGGACGAGGTCAAGGATGACCTGCGGCTCGCGTTCGAGCCGCCTCAAGATGAGGTTCAACAGCGGACGGCCTTCCTGAACTTGAAGCAGGGCAAGCTGTCGATGAGAGACTACATCCAGCTTGCTCGCCACTTGGTGTCGTGCATCGTCGACAACCCGGTCGACATGACGACGCAAGTTCATGTCTTCGTAAATGGTATGAACGCTGGCTACCAGCGTTTCTATCTGACTCGGAAACCCGCCGCCTCGCTGGAAGAGGCCTTTGCAACGGCACTCCGTGAAGACTACAGCGTCGCAGCCTCCCGCGCGTTCCCGTCGATGAGAGTGCAAGACACCAACCAAGCAGTGCCGATGGAGATCGACGCAATCGAGTCGAGCTCGGCGCGTCGCTGTGACCCGTCCCAGAGCCGCGGCCGGGGCCGGGGCAGTTCCGGCGGACAACGAGCGATGCTCTGCTTCCGTTGTCGCAAGCCTGGTGATCGCGCGGCCGTCTGCCGCGCGCCGGCTCCCGTGCTCGCCGCCGTCGATGCCACCGACGGCTCTGTCTTCTCCGGGCAGTAAAAAACGGAGACGACCAGTAGGCGCGGGGCGCCCTACTGGGCGTACGGAGGTCTTGAGTTCCATGGTGGCGGAACCACCTCCCAGCCCCGCTGTGCTATACGCACAGCTAAACGCCACCACATCCAGCAGCGACAAGAGACTGATCGTTCTCAGCCTCCACGTGTCGGGTGCGCAGCGTCCCATCCGCGCCCTGCTGGATTCAGGCGCGACGAACAGCTTCGTTCGCGCCGAAAGTCTATCGGCACTCCCGAGAGATCTGCAAGTCCGCGAAGGTCCCTGCTCAATGGTCGTCAAGTACGCTGACGGCAAGCCGCGGCAGCTGCCGCGACGCAGCGTCCAGTTCGCGTACTCCTTTGACGACTTCTACGGGGATGATGATTTCCTCGTGATCGACTTGGGCGGGTCCTTCGACTGCGTCTTCGGGATGCCGTGGCTGTCACGGCATCAGCCGGACGTCGACTGGCTGAACCGCACGGTCCGACCTCGCGACATCGACGTCGACGGGGTGCTTGCATTTCTCCGGTCGTCTACCACGAACAACCCTTGGCCGCACGTGGCCGTCATGGATCCCGACTCCACGACACTCGCGGTACACGAAGAGAGCGATGGCCCTTCGTGCGCGGCGTGTAACAGCGTCACGTGCGCCGACTCCAGCTTGCAGAGGCAGCTGGTCCCGAGTATAGCGGATGAGCAGGGGCTCTCGCACGAGAACATCGCGATCGAGCAGCGGCTCCCGCAAGCGAACGAGGCGGTTGAGCAGCGGCTCCGCATGCGGACGTCGTGGACGGACAGCGGTCCCCACGACATGTGAAGACGAAACGGCGCAAGCAGAAGAACTGGCGCGGCCGTCTCAGTCCCCGTCCCAATGCTCAACGTCATTGAGCACTCGGGCACCGAGTACCGCCAGCGCCAGCGCCAGCTCCGCGTTGTGAATCCGCCCAAGGCTGCTGCGGCGCTCACCAAGCTCCGAAGCATGTCCTGGAAGCGGTTCCTGAAAGATCTCAAACGCGGCGAGATCGAGCAGGTTTGTGTCCTCACGGCCAAAGGTACACCCGACGATGCGCCGCCTGCTGCCACGGTCAATGCCGTCGCCTCTTCTGTCGTCGACACGCCGGGTAAACACGACCGGCCTGAAGGTGCTGAACCCAAGTCAGCCCGCGAAGAGCGCTTTGCTTCCCAATCCTGGGAGGCGCTGCAGGCATCGGGCAACCCCGTTTACGCCCTGACGCGCGAGTTCGAGGATGTGTTCCCGGACAAGATCCCGGCTACGCTCCCCGCCGACCGCGGCGTGCGACACGAGATCGACCTCGTGCCCGGCGCGAAGTACTGCGTGACGCGGCAGTGGCCGCTTCCTCGGGATCAGGTGCAGGCTATTGATGACTTCTTCGAAGGCCGACGTCAAGCTGGACACGTGCGGGAGAGCATCTCCCCGCACTCGAGTCCGACCTTCTGTGTGAAGAAGGCCACAGGGGGTGGCGGATCGTCCACGCCTTCAACAAGCTGAACGACGCAACGATTCCAGCCCAGACGCCGATCCCGCGAAAGGACATCATCCTCGACTCGATGGCAGGCAGCGAGGTTTACAGCGCCATCGATCTGACCGATGGCTTCTATCAGATCCTGATGCGTGAGAGCGACGTGCCTCTCACAGCTGTGAGCACGCCAAGCGGCATGCTGTGGGAATGGCTGGTCATGCCGCAAGGGCTGAAGAACGCCCCTGCCACCTTCAATCGGATGGTATCGCAGGTTCTCCGGCCGCTTCGAAACTTCGCTCCAAGCTATTTTGACGGCATCTTCGTACACAGCAAGGCAGAGGTAGGTCACTCTGCCATCGACATCCATCTCGATCAACTCCGACGTGTCTTCGAGACGATGCGTTCAAACAAGTTGTACGCGAACCTGCGCAAGTCTGTGTTCGGCGCACCCGAGATTCCGGTACTCGGCTGCTACGTCAGCAAGGCTGGCGTTCGTGCTGACCCAGAGAAGATCTCATCGATCTGTTCCTGGCCTGTGCCCAGAAACGTTAAGGAAGTCCGACAGTGGCTCGGACTTGCGAACTATCTGCACAAGTACACGAAGAACTTCGCGGCAATAGTGCGCCCCCTATCCCAGCTGCTCAAGAAGGATGCTGATTGGTCCTGGACTTCGGTGGAGCAGACGGCGTTTGACGCCGTCAAGAAGAGCATGGCTTCTGCGCCAGTGTTGGCGCTTCCGAATCACGACAAGGCCTTCCACGTAGTGTGCGACGCGAGCGACTTCGCTATCGGTTGCGCACTGATGCAGTTCGACGACGAGGGTCGCGAACGCGTCGTGAGCTTCCAGTCACGACAGCTGAAACCTGCGGAGCGGAATTACCCGGTCCATGACAAGGAGTTGTTAGCCATGCGCTATGCCTTGATCAAGTTCCGAGTCTATCTCCTGAGCGAACAGACTTTCGCTCTGTATACGGATCACGCCTCGCTGCGGACGGCCACGAAGAGCCCGCATCTGTCACGGCGCATGGCGCGGTGGCTGTCGTTTTCGCCGAGTACAACTTCGTTGTACATTACAAGCCTGGCAAGTCGAATATTCTCGCCGACGCGCTCTCGCGTCGGCCTGACTACGACCCGCGTTCGGGGTCATTCCCGGTGGTCGACATTGACGACGACGAAGATTGCGCGGTTTGTGTTGAGTCAGGCATCAACACGGTTTCGGTGCACGTTGTCGGCTCACTGCGACAACAGATTGCGGCCGCGTACGACGCGGACGCGTTCTACTCCGGCGTCATCAACTACCTCCGCGACCCGTCCGACAAGGCGCTACGTCGGCTGACGGCTCCTATGCGCGCGTCTATCGCGCGCTACAGCTTCGACGGCGAGGTGCTGTCTTACAGTATCGATCGCGAAGATCCACCTCGAGTCGTTGTGCCATGCGACGACGACATCCGCGCGCAGCTCCTCCACGAGTACCACGACTCCCCGAGTGGCGGCCATCTCGGCCGCGAGAAGACCTACGTTGCGCTGTCACGCGACTTCTACTGGCCCCACATGTACAAGTGGGTCCATAAATGGGTCCTTTCCTGCGAGGCGTGCCAGCGTGTGAAACCGGCAGGCTCCCTGCGACCCCTTCCTGTTGCTCCTGACGCGTGGACGTCCGTCAGCAAGGACTTCATCTTCGGGTTGCCAGCCGACGCCCAAGGCCGCACGGGCGTCCTCGTGTTCGTCGACCGCTTCAGCAAGAGAGTGCATCTTGCTCCGGTCCCTGCTACTGTGCCGGCGGAAGAGTCCGCCGCGATCTTCGTCGACTTCCGACATCACGGTCTGCCGTCCGACATCGTGTCGGACCGCGACCCGCGCTTCACCTCGACCTTCTGGACTCGCCTCTTCCAGATGCTCGGCACGCGGCTGCGTATGTCTACAGCCGCCCATCCAGAGGCCGACGGCCAGACCGAGCGCGTGAACCGCGTGGTCGAAGACGTGCTTCGCAGCTACGCCACCTCGTACGCGACATGGAGCGAGTTTCTGCCCATGGTCGAGTTTGCACTGAACAATTCAGTGCACGCGTCAACGGGGCTGACGCCGTTCTACGTCAACAACGCGCGCCATCCGCGCGTTCCAGCTTCTCTCGCTGTGGCGGTTTCCACAGCAGCGCGTGATCCTAAGTCTAGACCCCGCCTATGGCAACGTCGAAGGAAACCTTCGGCTCAAGTGGCTTCGGTTCAAGTGACGACCCAAGCATCAACGCACTGACTCATCCGTCGGGTCCATCGGGTCCGCCACGACCTGAAGACCCAGCAACTGGCTCTGCGTCCTCAGTAGCGAACTTCGAGCCCAACGAGCTACCAGCAGCGAACGATACCGCTGCGCTTCCGGACTTCTTACTGCAGCGGCACTCGATTGTCCGCTACGTGCGCGACGCCATTGCCATGGCCGTCGACAAGCAAAAGGAGAATGCGGACAAGCGAGGTCGGAAGAACCTGGAGACGTTCAAGGTTGGTGAGCGGGTGCTACTTTCGGTCACGGGCATTACAGCAAACGCCGTGACTAACTGGGGAGCAAACAAGTTACTCCCCGCTATATTGGCCCATTCAAAATTGTGGCTGCACTCGGTGACGCCTACACGCTCGACGACATCCCTACAGCTATGCGACTTCACCCTACGTTCTACGTCGGTCAACTCAAGCGTTACCACCCGGCGACAGTCCCGAGCGAGGAGTCGCAGCGCTCGACTGCGACGGAGCAGACTTCGTCTCTTCCATCTCTCCCGGCTCCCTCTCCGACGCCTCCGGTGCGTAGCGCGACGCCGTTCGCGCTTTCTTCGGCGCCGGCTTCTCCCGGCTCCCAGCCCACGGCCTTGCGCATCTCCACGAACTGACGCTTGTACGCCTTGTGCGACTCCTCGATCCTCGCAAGTCGCTCTGCCTGACGAGCGACCTCATCCCGGAGACGCCCAGCTTCTTCCTCGGCGTCCAGAGCACGACTGTTCGCTTCATCGACATCACTCGTCAAGATGCCAAGAGCCCCGACAGTGGTCGGCGCCGCCTGCGCCGGCGGCGCCTGCGAGTCGGCGTGATGACGACGAGGCTCCCGGAAGAGCGGCTTTCAACGCGACGGTCCTCCGCCGCTGAAGGATAGCGCCGGTACCCAGCGCTGGATTGTGGATCACCTCGTGGAGCATCGCGATCCCACCCTGAGTCGGAGCGGCGCTCATCGCCGTACCAATTCCATCCCGCGCTCTCGCGAGTATCGCGTCCGCTGGCTCGGCTTCCCTCCCAGTGAGGATACGTGGGAGCCCCGGTCCAGCTTGCTTCTTAACGTGATGGATGTAGTGACTGCGCATGAGGCCGCGCTGGCTCGGCCTCCGATGAACGCGGCGGTGCCTCAACCGGACCCGCCGCACGCGGAGGCGCGGGTTCAGCACCAGCGCGCCTAGTCTGGCCGAGCGCGCGCTCGTACCAGCCGATGAGACGGCGGATCCCGTCTCCAAGAGGATTCTCTTCGACTTCAGCTCTCCACTCTCCAATCGATGGACGACTCATGCCCGACGAGCAGTGCGGACATCTCTCCAACGCGTTGACGAAGCAGAAGCGGTCTTCGTCCCAGCACGTGTTGTGGAGGTCCTGGCGCAGGGTGCCCAAGCCATATCGACTGCGCGACGACTCGCGCTGTCTCAAGATAGCGGCGAAGTCCGGCTCCACGTTCCAGCGGCGGATGAAGGCGTTCCACGACAGCCGCAGCGAGTCCTCGCGAGCTCCGGCGACTGGCTTGCCGCGCGAGGCGCGGAAGCGGCGGAACAGTTCGCGCATCTCGCTCTCTGGTGCGGGGTTCACCGCGTCGCTGACGTCGTAGAGGTCCCAGCGCGCCAACTCGTTCTGGATGCCCCCGCGGGTGTTTGTCGGGTTGCTCTCCGTCACCATCTTCGCTGCTTGTGCGCCACGATGCCGTTCGGGTTGTGTGCACTCGCTCGCGTCGAAGTCTCTCGTCGCTGTGGGAGCGTGCGCGCGCACGCTCGAGAAGTCGTTGGCGTTGAAGTTCAGTTATCGCCTCGTCCCGGATAGCCGCAGTTGTAGTCTCCTCTTGTCCCTCTTTTCTTTTGCGTATTCTCTTAAGCAGACCGGTGTCTGCTACCTCAAATGGGGGTAATGTAACGGGACGATCTCCCGTTACAAAAGTAGGTAGAAGTCACAGACCAAATAGGCTGTGACTTGGCATTCTGTCATTGGACAGAATTCGTCCTTTAGTATGCATATTAGCCAGTTAGCGTGCAGCACCTTATTCGGTGGCTGCCAGCTAAGCTCGGCCTAAGTACGGTTTTGCGACCGTATTTTAATATCACCCAGAGTCAATTTTGCCTATAATTCCACGTGTCTTGGCCCAAAGCCCAAGACATTGCTTCCTCACAACTTAGCGAAAGCTTACGTATCGGTAGCCTTTGGCCCCGTTACAGGGAATGTCTAGAAAATATCCAGGAAACACCCGAGAAAGGTCCAGAAAACAACCGGGAAATGTCCCAAAAATATCTGGGAAATGTCTCAGAAAATATCCAGGAAACATCCGGGAAATGTCCAGAAAATATCTGGGAAATGTCCCAGAAAAAATCCAGAAAACATCCGGCAAATGTCAAGAAAATACCCAGAAAATATCTGGCAAATATCCCAAAAAATCTGGGATATGTCTAGAAAATATCTGGGAAATGTCCAAAAATATGCGGGAAATGTCCAGAAAATATCTGGGAAACATCGGGAAATGTCCAAAAATATCCAGAAAACTTCTGGGAAATCTCCAGAAAATTTCTGGGAAACATCCGGGAAATGTCCAGAAAATGTCTGGGAAATAACGGGAAATGTCCCAGAAAATATCCAGAAAACATCCGGGAATGTCTAGAAAATATCCAGAAAACACCCGAGAAATGTCCAGAAAATGTCCGGAAAATAACTGCGAAATGTCCAGAAAATATCCAGAAAACATCTGGGAAATATCTGGAAAATATCCAGAAAACATCTAGGAAATGTCTAGAAATATTATTGAGGGTTACCGGTTTATTACCGGTTAGCCCGAACCGGTCCAATCCGAACCCACGCTGATTACGGTAAGTTGATTACGCCACCGGTGATTAGACGAGTAGGGTGATTGGACGAGTAAAGCAGAATGTTGGTGATTGGATGCACCAATGATTGGACGCACACTAGGTAGGAAAACAGTGCAAGCCCAATCAATCAATCACTTTCGAATCTTCTTTCTTTCCCCCAAGTGGTCTTCGCTCCGGTCTCGCCCAAGCGCGCTCACTCCTCCGCTCCGTCCAAGCTTCTTTCTCCAACTACACCGTTATCAGGTTATGAGCCCAAGTACCATGTCCTCTGCGCAAGACACCTCGACCAAGGTCTCCATCGACAAGTTCAACGGAGACAACTACGCGGACCGCTACATGCGTGGCGTGTTCCTGACCAAGTCGGTGTGGCATGTCGTGAACCGCGAAACGACTCCGAGCTTCACGGACTCGAGGGCCAAGTGTGGTATAGTGAACCCTAGTTTCGGCCCAGACCTCAACTAGGCCATCCTATGTTAGGCCGGAATCAGGAACGACTCAACTGGTGTGGCCACACTTCGGACTTAAGCCGACCAACGGACGATAGACGACCGGAATGTTGGTAATCCGGCCGTTTAGAGGCATTTGACTCAGCCAACCGTCGGCGAGCCCCGTCAACCGCCGAGGTCTGGTCTGAAGAGTCGGGTTGCCGCTGAGGGTGGTAAAACGCTCTGCCAAGAGTCTGGTTGCCTGATTAGAGCACACTCCGACCGTTCAAGCCAAAACGGCTTGGCGAAGAGGCAATCGACTCGACTTAGAGGGCGCAGAGATCTGAAACGATCACATTTCACCTGATATTTGTATAGAGAACTAGGAAACAATTAGAAAGAGCTCCACAGAGCTCTAGAAACAATACAGAGCAGAATCTTCCAAGTTCTAACCAAGTGCACACTCCGGTAAGTCCCTGCGCGGGCTGGATTATGTCTGCCGTCGGTCCCGAGAGGCATAGCTTGTAGGGACTCGACCAAAGGGCAGCGCCAAGAAGACAAGTCGACCCGGGATAGGGTGAACCTCGCTTTGCGCGCTCAACGAAATCTTGCTCAACTAAGCAAGTCGGTACGCCGGATAGCCCGGGTGCCGTGACACTTCAAGTCGAGAAACCTTTGCTCTCGACGCCCTGTAAAAGCGCTCGCGTGCCGCTCCCCACCCATTGGTGGCTGGCACAGGTTTTACCGGGGATAGTTGGCTCGACTATACAGGTCAACTCAGCATCAGCTTTGTTCGCCGACTTGTCGGCGATTGTTGTGTGCTAATTGATATCATTACTAATGGATTTCTGTATATTGCAATACCACAACTGGTGCCGCGAGGTGCGCTTGTTTCGCAGGTACTAAGTAACCAAATTTCGAGTAATCAAGAAGAGCAAGATGGTCAAGGGATCATCATCGCCGAGTGAAGGAGGTCCAGCGACCGACGCAGGACTGTTCGCTGAGGGACTGGACTCAACTAGTCAGCTGATCACTGACTCGGCCGAGTCTGAGAACCGTGGCGTTCACTTCGAGGATGATGAAGACCGTGACTACGGAGAGGAAGAAGATGAGGAGAAGGATGAAGTCGACTACGATGAGTCGACTGGATAGCTACTCGACGATGACGACGAGCTGACGCTTCACGTGGGTCGTATGAGGAATGTCCGACCAGTGGAACGCAGCCTCGACGCCGAGCTAGCTGAGGATACGGATGATGAGACTGAAGACCAAGGTGTTGCCCCGCCTCTTATCCCAAAGGCAACCCGTAACGCCGATACCCCAAGTGCAAACAAGGTATTGGCTAGGGGTTTGGCGAAGAAATGATGAAGAGCGAGTGGCTGAAGCTGTTCCAACCACGCGTAGCGGCTCAAGCGACATGGCCCGAACCGGGTCCCGAGCTGACTCAACCAGTCAAAGGCTCGACAATTTTGAAGTAGCCCAAGAAACCGCTCAACTGTTGAGAGCAACTGGATATCGGCGCACCAGGCCGTCGCAACGAGCGATGCAAGACTGGAGGTTCAGTACAGTCAGCCTGGAGTTGATGCAGTGGAAGCGCAAGCTGAAGAATGAGTTCGGGGTGCGTTTGGTGCTGGAAGAAAAAAGCCCGCCGCCCGACCTGCGGATGCTAAGCTGTCTGATAGCGAAACCGCCAGGCTCAAGCTCGCCGAAAAGAATCGTGAGTTGAGTCGTCTTTATGCGCTCGGCGACGATGCGTTCAAGTCGACTGGACCAAGTCGACTGAATGAAGACCCGAGCAAGATACCGTTACCACCGACACCGGTAACGAAGAAGACTGAACGATTCCGGTCGACTGTGCGTACGCCGTACTACGCCGACTCGCATATGAAGAGCCCGCCGCGTAACTCGTCGCGAGAAATCGACGCGACCGTCTCTATGATTCTGGTGACGAAACGGATCCCCGCGACGATGGATCCGAAGAGCGCGAAGACGACTCGGCCAAAGCCCAGATCCATCGTCTCAGCTACGATGACAATGAGCGAAGCGACACCCAGTATCTGGAACTCCGCTCTCGTGTCCCTCGACAAGATCACGGAGTTCGACGGCAAGAAGTATCGGTCGGATGCTTCGCTCCAATGGCTCAAACGATTCATCTACGAGATGAAAGGGACGAGGACTCCACAAGATGCGTGGTGCGAGCCTTTCTCCCTCTCGTTGGGTCGGGCCGCGAAGGGGTGGTACCGTCAGCTTCCCAAGAACACGCAGACTCGATGGAGACAACTGAGCGGAGCGTTCCTGGATTACTACTGCTCGCAGTTCGACCAGTCAGCTCGCACGCGTTATTACTCCGCCAAGCGGAAAGACAACGAGCCGATTGGAGATTTCCCCACTCGACTGAATGGATATGCGCGAACAGCTAAAATTCAGTACGAGAAGGGACGAGCGGACGCGGTAGACCATGTCGAGCAATTTTTGCTCAACTGTGAAGATGACGACATCATGGATCTTCTGTACCCCCTTCAGCTCGATGACATAAATCGAGTCGAGCAGATTGTGAACCGGAAGATCCTCGGCGAAAAGCGTAAGAAGCAGCATGATCGACTCATCTCCAACAGGGGCAAAGACCCCGGCGTGGGGAACCGACTCGACGAGGAGACAATTCCCGCAGAGGAGATCAACGAGAGTCTCGTCGAGACGACCACCGTAGTCGTCGGGAAGAGAGTCGAGAGCGTTACTCCTTAGCGGCAGCTACGGTGGACGACTTGTACACTGGTGCTGAACCTGGGTCGTTGGATCGACGAGAGATTCCGTATGCGTCGTCAGGAGATGACAGTGACTACAGCCCAGAAGGCGGAAGCGACTCTGACCAAAGTCAAGATTACGTCGACGCGGCTGACGATCGCCAACGTGGAGTGCCGGATCGTGGGAACAAACCTGAACGATATTCCCAACCACCGCGGCGAACTGACAATTCGTTCAGTCGACCCGTCGACTCAACTGACCGGTCCGGGAGACGTAATCGTCGAGACGATTCTCGCGACCGACCCCGCTACGGACCATGCGCTGCCTGTGGCGGCGAAGGACACTCAGCTCATTGGTGCCGTAAACGCTGCAAGTTCTGCAAGCAAGTGCACGAGCCTGGTCGTTGCGAGATGTTCCAACGCTTCGAGAAACTCACGAAGTTCGTCCGGACCTCGGTCGACAAGTCGACTGTCCCAGCCGATCTCCAAGATATCTTTGAGCCGAAGGATTTAAACTAGGCGGCCCGCCAACTCTGACTAAGTTGGATACGACCGGGCCGCCACAGTTAGCTGAACCTGCAGCAAACGCGAATTTTGTGTTTGCTTTCGTGGGCGAAGCACAACGGCCCGACGACTGGAATGAGCGAAGTGACGGATATGAGTGTGAAAATGACGATAAAACTGAACCAAGTGAACCATGGGAAGTTCACGACGGTGGAAGCTGAATCCCGAGGTATAATCGGGTCGGCGGACCGCTCCAAGACGATGAAGTTGAGACCCGGCGAGAGACTGGGGTGGTGGTCGGAGAAGAAATTCGACCGCCGAATAAGGATGCGCGCTATGATAATAGGCGCCATTAACGACCAGCAGGCAAAGATCCTGTTGGATACGGGGGCATACGTCTCCGCAGTGAGTGAACACTTCGCCAGGCGACTACGACTGAAGCGAAGAGCCGACACCGATGTGCAGATCGACGTCCAAGGTATTGGAAAAGATAAAGTGGCTACGACAGCGCGAACGTTGGTCAAGGTGACGCTCGGCTGGCAAGTGGTCTACGAGTTCGTGGTGTGGATACTGCCTCACCATGCGGGAGTCGACTTAATACTCGGGACTGACTTCACGATCCCGGCCGGAATTCGACTCGACTTGTACAATTCGACGGCCAAGTTACCGGACGAGGTAGTCATCCCTCTGATTAAGTCGCAGAATGCTGAACTGGAGCGACCATCTTATGGTAATCGGATCGACAAGGGGCCAACCGAGACGTTGTGTTTTGATAGTCGAGAAGTCGTTGGGTTCCTACTCCATAAGAACCAGCCCAGTGTCCGGACTCACGAATTTTGGATCTGACGAACTAAAGACTGGGTTCCGACGGTGATCCACAATCGCCGTGGAAGGATTATCCGAGTGTTATTAACGAACACGGCTGGTCGACTAGTGTGGTGTCCCGCACATTTCTCGGTGATACAGTGGATGCCGTATGGTGAACTACCTCGAGGCAATGGCTATGTGCGAGTCGACTCGGCGAAATATCGCGATTGGCAAATAATCGCCTATGAGACAGCTCTCGACAAGACGCTGCTAGCAAAAGAGCGACGGCTTTATGACGACTGGCTCGCCCAACAACCGCCCTCGTGTGAGAAGAGATTGTATCCAATTCCGACTGGGGTGGCAAAAGGCCGGCTGGTCTCCGTAGAGGAGAATCTCCAATAGCAGATATTAATGCCGGCATAGTCGAGTCGACTAACGCCGCGGATGTACACCAAGAGTCGACTTGTGCCGACGATGAGAGTGCAGAGTCGACTTGTGATCTCGGGGAATCGACTGGGGTGACCACATCGATCACTACACCCACACATGATCCACAGGCAGAGTCAGTCGAGTCAGTGGCAGCTGAGACGCGAGCTCTTCTGCTAACTGCAACGGCGCTGACCGAAGAGACATCAATACCGGTTACACCGCGCTTCGACATCTTGCTAGAAGACGAGATAGAAGTGAGCAACGTTGCGTTGGCAGACGATCCGGAAACCGATCTGGAGCTTCGATTCGCAGCGGCTATGACCATGTGTGAAGACTCGTTAGATGACCAAGATGGCACCGAATTGCTCGCTGCCGAGTTTGAGAAGGCAGCCAACGAGATCGACCTCGAAGATTACGCTCAGGAACTGGCTTTTCTGCCCGACTTGATTGAAGCAGTACTGGCTGAGCTAGATTACACCACCAGTAACGTGGTACGCTCAGCACACTCAGCGGCAGAAAGCCGCCGAGTGATCGCCACCCTCAAGAAATATGAACGAATTATGATCGCTAGCGGCAATGCTCTACCTCCACCTGCGTACGGAGTGGTGTGCGATATTGATGTCGAAGGTCATCCGCCGATCAAGCAAAGGGCTCGACGAACTCCGCTTCGCCACCTCAAAAGTTGTACGAGTTGCTGAAGGGACTGCTCAAGGCTCGATTGATCTCCATTTCTAACAGTCCCTGGGCATCTCCTATCGTGATTGTCCTCAAGAAGAATGGAGTCGACATTCGACTGTGTATCGACTACAAGATGGTCAACGCCATCACTAAAGTGTTGGAATACGCCATGCCATTGGTGGATGATCTCCTCACAGAATTGGAGAGTTACCTGTGGTTTTGTTCTCTCGATGCGGCGAGTGGATTCTGGGCAGTCATGATGACTGAACGAGCCCGCAGCATATCCGCGTTTGTGTGTGCTTCAGGACACTTTGAGTGGTTGCGAATGCCATTTGGCCTCAAGAATGCACCCATGATCTACCAACGCCTGATTGAAAATGCGTTGTGGGGTTATGTTAAGCCCCGTGGCGGTTGGGCAGCGTTCGTTGAGCGCGTTCACCGGGCAGAAGCGGCAGCAGCCCAACGCTCGCGCCACGGTGATGAAGAACTTCATCTACGATTACCTCAGTCGACTGGATCCACCAAGTTCGACGCAGATCACCGAGCGCTGAGTCGGATCAATGCAAGAACTGGTCAATGGCCCGGATGGGGATATGTTCATGAACGGTGAACCCGATGACTCATCGCTGATTCCCGTCTTTGGTCGTCGATCGTTCGTCGATGACATCTGTTTTGGCGGAGAAACGTTCGACGACTGTCTTAATACGTTGGACCGTCTGCTGGCTCGATTTGCAGAATGCCGAATCAGTGTCAGCTTCACGAAAGTATATTCGTCCAGCCCCGAGTCGACTTCCTGTCTCATGAAGTTTCGTCGAGCGGCATCCGAACCAACCCGAAAAAGATGGCAGCTATCGCCGACTTACCATTTCCGAAATGCAAGAAAGGGATGCAAGCTTTCCTTGGGGCACTCAACTACTACAGCCGATTCATCAGAATATCGCTGTGTATGGTGCCGTACTGTATCAACTGCAAGATGACGACTACACCTCAGGAGTCAACCTTGACCCCGCACGAGCAGCGTTCGCAGCACTTAAGGATAAGGAGGCCAACGCTCCGATCCTGCGGCACTTTGACCCGACTAAGGAAGTCCACATCATGTTATATGCGAATGAGTGGGCCTTGAGCAGCACGTTGATGCAGCCCCACGATGACAAGCTCCATCCGGTCCGATTCTGTGGGCGTGTTCTCAAAGAAAATGAAGCAAACTATCACCCAGTCGAGAAAGAAGTGCTAGCGCTGTTACAAGTGCTGAAAATATGCTACACCTTGTTGGCTGGAAAGACGCTACACGTGTACACACGGTTCTCGACTCTAGAATGGGTATTCCAGTCGAAGTCCCTCTATGGACGAGTTGTCAGCTTCGCCGTACTGCTCTGCCGTTTCACCTCAAAATCAAGCGGGTGAAGGAGCGAGATGTCGACTTCGCTCAACTTTTACAAGCTTCGATCACTCCTCATGTTGGGCTGGGTGACTCGTTGAGTCATATTGCTCCACCATCAAACATGGGGCAACAGTACGACTAGACCCCGCGTTGCTTTATGCGCATGTTCCACTCAACTTTGAAGGCTTTGTCATGTCTTTCGACGGGTCGGCTAAACCTGAGAAGAATGGCGGCTACGGGAGTTGTGCTTGGATACTGATGGCGCTTACCTTCCTGGGACATTGAGATCGCTGCGAGCGCGCACCTGTCGTCTACCACCGTTAATGTGGCCGAATACACCGGGATGAATAACGGTGTGCAGGCCGCAGTCGACCGAGGGGTCAACGAACTGATAATAATCGGTGACTCCAGGCTTGCAATCCAGCAATCCATGGGGTGATCGCAT
>JAAKBD010000232.1:0-16476 GCA_012656105.1 Phytophthora syringae
TTAATATCACCCAGAGTCAATTTTGCCTATAATTCCACGTGTCTTGGCCCAAAGCCCAAGACATTGCTTCCTCACAACTTAGCGAAAGCTTACGTATCGGTAGCCTTTGGCCCCGTTACAGGGAATGTCTAGAAAATATCCAGGAAACACCTGAGAAAGGTCCAGAAAACAACCGGGAAATGTCCCAAAAAATATCTGGGAAATGTCTCAGAAAATATCCAGGAAACATCCGGGAAATGTCCAGAAAATATCTGGGAAATGTCCCAGAAAAATCCAGAAAACATCCGGCAAATGTCAAGAAAATACCCAGAAAATATCTGGCAAATATCCCAAAAATCTGGGATATGTCTAGAAAATATCTGGGAAATGTCCAAAAAATATGCGGGAAATGTCCAGAAAATATCTGGGAAACATCGGGGAAATGTCCAAAAAATATCCAGAAAACTTCTGGGAAATCTCCAGAAAATTTCTGGGAAACATCCGGGAAATGTCCAGAAAATGTCTGGGAAATAACGGGAAATGTCCCAGAAAATATCCAGAAAACATCCGGGGAATGTCTAGAAAATATCCAGAAAACACCCGAGAAATGTCCAGAAAATGTCCGGAAAATAACTGCGAAATGTCCAGAAAATATCCAGAAAACATCTGGGAAATATCTGGAAAATATCCAGAAAACATCTAGGAAATGTCTAGAAATATTATTGAGGGTTACCGGTTTATTACCGGTTAGCCCGAACCGGTCCAATCCGAACCCACGCTGATTACGGTAAGTTGATTACGCCACCGGTGATTAGACGAGTAGGGTGATTGGACGAGTAAAGCAGAATGTTGGTGATTGGATGCACCAATGATTGGACGCACACTAGGTAGGAAAACAGTGCAAGCCCAATCAATCAATCACTTTCGAATCTTCTTTCTTTCCCCCAAGTGGTCTTCGCTCCGGTCTCGCCCAAGCGCGCTCACTCCTCCGCTCCGTCCAAGCTTCTTTCTCCAACTACACCGTTATCAGGTTATGAGCCCAAGTACCATGTCCTCTGCGCAAGACACCTCGACCAAGGTCTCCATCGACAAGTTCAACGGAGACAACTACGCGGACCGCTACATGCGTGGCGTGTTCCTGACCAAGTCGGTGTGGCATGTCGTGAACCGCGAAACGACTCCGAGCTTCACGGACTCGAGGGCCAAGTGTGGTATAGTGAACCCTAGTTTCGGCCCAGACCTCAACTAGGCCATCCTATGTTAGGCCGGAATCAGGAACGACTCAACTGGTGTGGCCACACTTCGGACTTAAGCCGACCAACGGACGATAGACGACCGGAATGTTGGTAATCCGGCCGTTTAGAGGCATTTGACTCAGCCAACCGTCGGCGAGCCCCGTCAACCGCCGAGGTCTGGTCTGAAGAGTCGGGTTGCCGCTGAGGGTGGTAAAACGCTCTGCCAAGAGTCTGGTTGCCTGATTAGAGCACACTCCGACCGTTCAAGCCAAAACGGCTTGGCGAAGAGGCAATCGACTCGACTTAGAGGGCGCAGAGATCTGAAACGATCACATTTCACCTGATATTTGTATAGAGAACTAGGAAACAATTAGAAAGAGCTCCACAGAGCTCTAGAAACAATACAGAGCAGAATCTTCCAAGTTCTAACCAAGTGCACACTCCGGTAAGTCCCTGCGCGGGCTGGATTATGTCTGCCGTCGGTCCCGAGAGGCATAGCTTGTAGGGACTCGACCAAAGGGCAGCGCCAAGAAGACAAGTCGACCCGGGATAGGGTGAACCTCGCTTTGCGCGCTCAACGAAATCTTGCTCAACTAAGCAAGTCGGTACGCCGGATAGCCCGGGTGCCGTGACACTTCAAGTCGAGAAACCTTTGCTCTCGACGCCCTGTAAAAGCGCTCGCGTGCCGCTCCCCACCCATTGGTGGCTGGCACAGGTTTTACCGGGGATAGTTGGCTCGACTATACAGGTCAACTCAGCATCAGCTTTGTTCGCCGACTTGTCGGCGATTGTTGTGTGCTAATTGATATCATTACTAATGGATTTCTGTATATTGCAATACCACAACTGGTGCCGCGAGGGTGCGCTTGTTTCGCAGGTACTAAGTAACCAAATTTCGAGTAATCAAGAAGAGCAAGATGGTCAAGGGATCATCATCGCCGAGTGAAGGAGGTCCAGCGACCGACGCAGGACTGTTCGCTGAGGGACTGGACTCAACTAGTCAGCTGATCACTGACTCGGCCGAGTCTGAGAACCGTGGCGTTCACTTCGAGGATGATGAAGACCGTGACTACGGAGAGGAAGAAGATGAGGAGAAGGATGAAGTCGACTACGATGAGTCGACTGGATAGCTACTCGACGATGACGACGAGCTGACGCTTCACGTGGGTCGTATGAGGAATGTCCGACCAGTGGAACGCAGCCTCGACGCCGAGCTAGCTGAGGATACGGATGATGAGACTGAAGACCAAGGTGTTGCCCCCGCCTCTTATCCCAAAGGCAACCCGTAACGCCGATACCCCAAGTGCAAACAAGGTATTGGCTAGGGGTTTGGCGAAGAAATGATGAAGAGCGAGTGGCTGAAGCTGTTCCAACCACGCGTAGCGGCTCAAGCGACATGGCCCGAACCGGGTCCCGAGCTGACTCAACCAGTCAAAGGCTCGACAATTTTTGAAGTAGCCCAAGAAACCGCTCAACTGTTGAGAGCAACTGGATATCGGCGCACCAGGCCGTCGCAACGAGCGATGCAAGACTGGAGGTTCAGTACAGTCAGCCTGGAGTTGATGCAGTGGAAGCGCAAGCTGAAGAATGAGTTCGGGGTGCGTTTGGTGCTGGAAGAAAAAAGCCCGCCGCCCGACCTGCGGATGCTAAGCTGTCTGATAGCGAAACCGCCAGGCTCAAGCTCGCCGAAAAGAATCGTGAGTTGAGTCGTCTTTATGCGCTCGGCGACGATGCGTTCAAGTCGACTGGACCAAGTCGACTGAATGAAGACCCGAGCAAGATACCGTTACCACCGACACCGGTAACGAAGAAGACTGAACGATTCCGGTCGACTGTGCGTACGCCGTACTACGCCGACTCGCATATGAAGAGCCCGCCGCGTAACTCGTCGCGAGGAAATCGACGCGACCGTCTCTATGATTCTGGTGACGAAACGGATCCCCGCGACGATGGATCCGAAGAGCGCGAAGACGACTCGGCCAAAGCCCAGATCCATCGTCTCAGCTACGATGACAATGAGCGAAGCGACACCCAGTATCTGGAACTCCGCTCTCACGTGTCCTCGACAAGATCACGGAGTTCGACGGCAAGAAGTATCGGTCGGATGCTTCGCTCCAATGGCTCAAACGATTCATCTACGAGATGAAAGGGACGAGGACTCCACAAGATGCGTGGTGCGAGCCTTTCTCCCTCTCGTTGGGTCGGGCCGCGAAGGGGTGGTACCGTCAGCTTCCCAAGAACACGCAGACTCGATGGAGACAACTGAGCGGAGCGTTCCTGGATTACTACTGCTCGCAGTTCGACCAGTCAGCTCGCACGCGTTATTACTCCGCCAAGCGGAAAGACAACGAGCCGATTGGAGATTTCCCCACTCGACTGAATGGATATGCGCGAACAGCTAAAATTCAGTACGAGAAGGGACGAGCGGACGCGGTAGACCATGTCGAGCAATTTTTGCTCAACTGTGAAGATGACGACATCATGGATCTTCTGTACCCCCTTCAGCTCGATGACATAAATCGAGTCGAGCAGATTGTGAACCGGAAGATCCTCGGCGAAAAGCGTAAGAAGCAGCATGATCGACTCATCTCCAACAGGGGCAAAGACCCCCGGCGTGGGGAACCGACTCGACGAGGAGACAATTCCCGCAGAGGAGATCAACGAGAGTCTCGTCGAGACGACCACCGTAGTCGTCGGGAAGAGAGTCGAGAGCGTTACTCCTTAGCGGCAGCTACGGTGGACGACTTGTACACTGGTGCTGAACCTGGGTCGTTGGATCGACGAGAGATTCCGTATGCGTCGTCAGGAGATGACAGTGACTACAGCCCAGAAGGCGGAAGCGACTCTGACCAAAGTCAAGATTACGTCGACGCGGCTGACGATCGCCAACGTGGAGTGCCGGATCGTGGGAACAAACCTGAACGATATTCCCAACCACCGCGGCGAACTGACAATTCGTTCAGTCGACCCGTCGACTCAACTGACCGGTCCGGGAGACGTAATCGTCGAGACGATTCTCGCGACCGACCCCGCTACGGACCATGCGCTGCCTGTGGCGGCGAAGGACACTCAGCTCATTGGTGCCGTAAACGCTGCAAGTTCTGCAAGCAAGTGCACGAGCCTGGTCGTTGCGAGATGTTCCAACGCTTCGAGAAACTCACGAAGTTCGTCCGGACCTCGGTCGACAAGTCGACTGTCCCAGCCGATCTCCAAGATATCTTTGAGCCGAAGGATTTAAACTAGGCGGCCCGCCAACTCTGACTAAGTTGGATACGACCGGGCCGCCACAGTTAGCTGAACCTGCAGCAAACGCGAATTTTGTGTTTGCTTTCGTGGGCGAAGCACAACGGCCCGACGACTGGAATGAGCGAAGTGACGGATATGAGTGTGAAAATGACGATAAAACTGAACCAAGTGAACCATGGGAAGTTCACGACGGTGGAAGCTGAATCCCGAGGTATAATCGGGTCGGCGGACCGCTCCAAGACGATGAAGTTGAGACCCGGCGAGAGACTGGGGTGGTGGTCGGAGAAGAAATTCGACCGCCGAATAAGGATGCGCGCTATGATAATAGGCGCCATTAACGACCAGCAGGCAAAGATCCTGTTGGATACGGGGGCATACGTCTCCGCAGTGAGTGAACACTTCGCCAGGCGACTACGACTGAAGCGAAGAGCCGACACCGATGTGCAGATCGACGTCCAAGGTATTGGAAAAGATAAAGTGGCTACGACAGCGCGAACGTTGGTCAAGGTGACGCTCGGCTGGCAAGTGGTCTACGAGTTCGTGGTGTGGATACTGCCTCACCATGCGGGAGTCGACTTAATACTCGGGACTGACTTCACGATCCCGGCCGGAATTCGACTCGACTTGTACAATTCGACGGCCAAGTTACCGGACGAGGTAGTCATCCCTCTGATTAAGTCGCAGAATGCTGAACTGGAGCGACCATCTTATGGTAATCGGATCGACAAGGGGCCAACCGAGACGTTGTGTTTTGATAGTCGAGAAGTCGTTGGGTTCCCACTCCGTAAGAACCAGCCCAGTGTCCGGACTCACGAATTTTGGATCCGACGAACTAAAGACTGGGTTCCGACGGTGATCCACAATCGCCGTGGAAGGATTATCCGAGTGTTATTGACGAACACGGCTGGTCGACTAGTGTGGTGTCCCGCACATTTCTCGGTGATACAGTGGATGCCGTATGGTGAACTACCTCGAGGCAATGGCTATGTGCGAGTCGACTCGGCGAAATATCGCGATTGGCAAATAATCGCCTATGAGACAGCTCTCGACAAGACGCTGCTAGCAAAAGAGCGACGGCTTTATGACGACTGGCTCGCCCAACAACCGCCCTCGTGTGAGAAGAGATTGTATCCAATTCCGACTGGGGTGGCAAAAGGCCGGCTGGTCTCCGTAGAGGAGAATCTCCAATAGCAGATATTAATGCCGGCATAGTCGAGTCGACTAACGCCGCGGATGTACACCAAGAGTCGACTTGTGCCGACGATGAGAGTGCAGAGTCGACTTGTGATCTCGGGGAATCGACTGGGGTGACCACATCGATCACTACACCCACACATGATCCACAGGCAGAGTCAGTCGAGTCAGTGGCAGCTGAGACGCGAGCTCTTCTGCTAACTGCAACGGCGCTGACCGAAGAGACATCAATACCGGTTACACCGCGCTTCGACATCTTGCTAGAAGACGAGATAGAAGTGAGCAACGTTGCGTTGGCAGACGATCCGGAAACCGATCTGGAGCTTCGATTCGCAGCGGCTATGACCATGTGTGAAGACTCGTTAGATGACCAAGATGGCACCGAATTGCTCGCTGCCGAGTTTGAGAAGGCAGCCAACGAGATCGACCTCGAAGATTACGCTCAGGAACTGGCTTTTCTGCCCGACTTGATTGAAGCAGTACTGGCTGAGCTAGATTACACCACCAGTAACGTGGTACGCTCAGCACACTCAGCGGCAGAAAGCCGCCGAGTGATCGCCACCCTCAAGAAATATGAACGAATTATGATCGCTAGCGGCAATGCTCTACCTCCACCTGCGTACGGAGTGGTGTGCGATATTGATGTCGAAGGTCATCCGCCGATCAAGCAAAGGGCTCGACGAACTCCGCTTCGCCACCTCAAAAAGTTGTACGAGTTGCTGAAGGGACTGCTCAAGGCTCGATTGATCTCCATTTCTAACAGTCCCTGGGCATCTCCTATCGTGATTGTCCTCAAGAAGAATGGAGTCGACATTCGACTGTGTATCGACTACAAGATGGTCAACGCCATCACTAAAGTGTTGGAATACGCCATGCCATTGGTGGATGATCTCCTCACAGAATTGGAGAGTTACCTGTGGTTTTGTTCTCTCGATGCGGCGAGTGGATTCTGGGCAGTCATGATGACTGAACGAGCCCGCAGCATATCCGCGTTTGTGTGTGCTTTGGGACACTTTGAGTGGTTGCGAATGCCATTTGGCCTCAAGAATGCACCCATGATCTACCAACGCCTGATTGACAATGCGTTGTGGGGTTATGTTAAGCCCCGTGGCGGTTGGGCAGCGTTCGCTGAGCGCGTTCACCGGGCAGAAGCGGCAGCAGCAGCCCAACGCTCGCGCCACGGTGATGAAGAACTTCATCTACGATTACCTCAGTCGACTGGATCCACCAAGTTCGACGCAGATCACCGAGCGCTGAGTCGGATCCAATGCAAGAACTGGTCAATGGCCCGGATGGGGATATGTTCATGAACGGTGAACCCGATGACTCATCGCTGATTCCCGTCTTTGGTCGTCGATCGTTCGTCGATGACATCTGTTTTGGCGGAGAAACGTTCGACGACTGTCTTAATACGTTGGACCGTCTGCTGGCTCGATTTGCAGAATGCCGAATCAGTGTCAGCTTCACGAAGAGTATATTCGTCCAGCCCCGAGTCGACTTCCTGTCCCATGAAGTTTCGTCGAGCGGCATCCGAGCCAACCCGAAAAGATGGCGGCTATCGCCGACTTACCATTTCCGAAATGCAAGAAAGGGATGCAAGCTTTCCTTGGGGCACTCAACTACTACAGCCGATTCATCCAGAATATCGCTGTGTATGGTGCCGTACTGTATCAACTGCAAGATGACGACTACACCTCAGGAGTCAACCTTGACCCCGCACGAGCAGCGTTCGCAGCACTTAAGGATAAGGTGGCCAACGCTCCGATCCTGCGGCACTTTGACCCGACTAAGGAAGTCCACATCATGTTATATGCGAATGAGTGGGCCTTGAGCAGCACGTTGATGCAGCCCCACGATGACAAGCTCCATCCGGTCCGATTCTGTGGGCGTGTTCTCAAAGAAAATGAAGCAAACTATCACCCAGCCGAGAAAGAAGTGCTAGCGCTGTTACAAGTGCTGAAAATATGCTACACCTTGTTGGCTGGAAAGACGCTACACGTGTACACACGGTTCTCGACTCTAGAATGGGTATTCCAGTCGAAGTCCCTCTATGGACGAGCTGTCAGCTTCGCCGTACTGCTCTCGCCGTTTCACCTCAAAATCAAGCGGGTGAAGGAGCGAGATGTCGACTTCGCTCAACTTTTACAAGCTTCGATCACTCCTCATGTTGGGCTGGGTGACTCGTTGAGTCATATTGCTCCACCATCAAAACATGGGGCAACAGTACGACTAGACCCCGCGTTGCTTTATGCGCATGTTCCACTCAACTTTGAAGGCTTTGTCATGTCTTTCGACGGGTCGGCTAAAACTGAGAAGAATGGCGGCTACGGGAGTTGTGCTTGGATACTGTGGCGCTTACCTTCCTGGGACATTGAGATCGCTGCGAGCGCGCACCTGTCGTCTACCACCGTTAATGTGGCCGAATACACCGGGATGAATAACGGTGTGCAGGCCGCAGTCGACCGAGGGGTCAACGAACTGATAATAATCGGTGACTCCAGGCTTGCAATCCAGCAATCCATGGGGGTGATCGCATGTAAGAAGGATTCGTTGCAGATTGAGCTGGCGCGCCACAAAGAACTGATTGGAAAACTTAAGTCGGTTCGTTACCTTCACGTGGTACGATATTACAACGCAGCAGCTGACTCTCTGGCTACTGAAGCATTAGAGAGCAAAGCGGGTCGAGTTATACTCAGTGGAGACAGGAAGTCTGAACTGAAACAGCTAAACCGAATCGCGGAAGTCTTGTACGAGAAAGTCAACTCAACCGAAGACCTAGTTGACACAACTACGATCAGTGCGATGACTAGGAATCAGGCACGACAAGTTCGTCGAGTACATTTCGAGAACAATGACCGAGTCGAGTCAACTGAACAGGCTACGAGTCAACCTCTGACGGATACAGACCCTGAGGACGATACCTTTGAGTCAGCGAGGTCCAGAAGCCCACCAAGTCGAGTGGAGGACCAATCCCAAGAAGAAGTGGACGAAAGTCGGGTCCCGACCTCAGCTGACATCGACCCAGTAACGGTACAAGCTGAGAGACGCCGGCGAATCTCCATTGCCCAAGACGAAGAGATGAAATGGGCCGACTTAAAGGCTCTCCTTAGAGACGACCTGGACGGTCTCACTCGTCGCCGGGCGCAGAAAGCTGGCAAAATTGCAGACAACTTTGTGATAAGCGAAGATGGGTTGCTATACCGTCTGGGCCAACGACGAAAACGAGTCGACCAAGATCCAGACGACTTGCAACTCCGATTGGTAATACCAACCACCATGATTGACGAAGTTTTGCACAGCTGCCACAATTCCATCGAAGGAGGGCATCAAGGCATTGTGCGAACTTTCCACCGAGTCAAAGCTGAATACTACTGGGTTGGGTTGTACGCCGACACGCTGAAACACGTACAGGCGTGTGAGGACTGCAGTACGAGCAAAAGTCGACCACAGTTGAAAGGATACTCACCTGGGAATGTGGTATCTGACTACCCGTTCCAATTAGTGTCGATGGACTTCGTTATACCGCTGCCGAAAACAAAGCGAGGAAACACCGCACTACTTCTCTTCCAAGATCATTTCTCCGGTTTCGTGATAGCAAAAGCAATGAACGAGACAGGGGCACTGGAAGTGGCGAAAGCCTTCGAAGAATGTGTCTTCCGACAATATGGAGCTCCGTCACTCATCCGGCACGACCGAGATCCACGATTTATGAGTGAAGTATTCCAGGCATTCGCCGACTTAATGCAGTCAAAGTCCCGAGCAACACTCAGCTACCGACCTCAAGCTAATGGACAACAAGAACGGTCCGTAAAAACGATGATTCAGACGGTCAGAGTTTACGTGGAAGACCCGCTCCAGGCCGACTGGGATGACATTGCAGAAAAGATGGTGCACGCAATCAACAACTCGCGTGATACGACTCGACGAGAAACGCCTTTCTACCTGGTACATGGATGGGATGCACAGTCAACTCTAAAAGCTATGACCTCAACCATCAGGAGAGATCCAGCCGGCTCGGCTAGCGCCATTCAATGGCGGCGTGAGGCGAACCGTCAACGAGAAATCGCGTTACAATTAGCCAAGGAGTACCAACTCACGGAAAAAGCTCGACGAGCCGAAGAGCACAACGACCAATTGGGTCAACGAGAAAGGAGCGGTGCCCGACGCACCCGGCCCAGCCGACTCGACGGAAACCGAAGGAAATCAGTCGACTGAGTCAACAAATGGGGCAAACTCGCTGTTTAAAGAAGGTGACCAAGTGTGGTTGTTCATGGAACGAGTGAAGCCTGGCCTAAAGAAAAAGCTAGCCCACCGGTGGCATGGCCCCTTCCGAGTGAAGAAGAAAGTTGAAGAATTCGCTTACGAGTTGGAGCTTCCAGACAAAAGTGGTTACCGCTTCTATCTGGTCGTACATGTGTCTCGACTAAAGAAAATGGTCGATCCGGATAGTCGACCAATGGTAAGATTGGTCGACGAGTTGACTGCGACCGATCGATTCGACTTCGACGAGGAACTCCTCCCGGAAGACAGCTGGGAACCCAGTGAAGAAGACCGGGATCGATACGAAGTGGAAGCGATCCTTGATGATGACACCCACTCTCTACTGGAACTAGTCGGGCAAAACGATTGTTCAAAGTCAAGTGGGTGGGCTACGATGAGCCGACTTGGGAACCAATGTCTAATCTCTCGTGTGGAGGCTTACTGTTTGATTACTTGCGACAGAAGAGACGTGAGAATCGTCTGCAAATGGTGCAGGTTGCAGACGAGGATTAAAATACTGCCCACAATGATCGCCACCAAATGAAGATAGCAGGTTTGGTGGAAAGAAATGCTACTGCATCGAACTACATATTACGTAAATTATGAAATGGGAACAGACTAGGAGCTCGACCACTCAAGCTAATAGTCGGGCGACTGGGATCCAGCAGGAACGGGTGACGCAGCAGCCGACAAAGTCTCAGCAACGGTGGCCAGCAAACTCATGGTCGACGGGGTGTTAGTCGACTGCTCAGTCGACTGCTCCACAACTGGACCTTGAGTCGACTCAGCTTGGCCGTGCGAGGACTGCTCCATAACAGGACTTCGAGCCGAGTTATCTTGACCGAACGAAGAAGCAGTATCACGAACGGGAGAACCTTGATCCATCATGGACGCAGTCGGCGAACCACCAACGAGATTCGGCGACCCGCCTTCACTTGGAGTCGGCGGAACGACCCGATCTTCAGGCCCAGATCCAAGTTCGCCGACTTCCGAGCCCTCGAAAATGTTGATCCCAATCCGGTTCTCCCGTAATGGAGCATCTGAAGGATACGTCAAAGGCTCTGACTCATCCACATCCACATCATCCTCCGCAACGTCTTCGACGAGTCGTGGATCAACACCCTTGGGAGCGAAAACCATGAACTCCATGTTGCGTGTCCGAAAGCAAGTGTTGAACGGGTGACGAGCTGGCTCAGTCAACCACCATGAACGCCACGGCTCCTCTTGGTCGACTTCCTGGACAGCAGCGTTCCAATCCGCGCTGGAGGGAATCCACGGCAAGTTGACCAGATGATATGACGGGACGCTAGGCTCGAAATACAGCTCGACGTCGACAGGAGGAGCCAGTCGACCATTCACAACGTTCAACATCGCCGAGTAGAGGGACTCGTGATATGGCTTCATCAAAACCAAGAGGTTGTCTCCACGGCGTTTTCGTTCACTTCGGTAACGAGTCCAGAGCTCGAACATCTCAACGATCTCAGCTGTGGAAAGAGTCGGGTGCTGAGAAGGGTGAAGACCCATAACCACAGACGACTCGACGAGCCAGTGACCACGCTCGTACAAGGCCACAAAGAACTTCGTCAGTTGATCCAAAGCCGCCGTGGAATTAAGTGCGCCATCACCACGAAGCTTGATCCATACGTCAGCCAATAATTCCATAAGAGAGGCAGGACGACGACGTGATGCTGCGCGAACCCGGGCTGCTTCCCGAGAAAAACATCGGTGTATCCGGGATCAGTCGACGAACCACTTGGCACGGATGATTGGGGGCATACACGTCGATAAAAGCGCGAAGTCCAGCCAGAGAACATGGCGTAGCAGGGACGTTCGGCTTCCCGTCGATCAGTTCCATCGGGATCTTCGCCGACTGGTGCTCCACAATCCGCTGCCAGCACCGAGACGACCCGAAATGAAAGAACTTCAAGTGCTTCAGGCGCTCAAGGTGAGTCGGCATCCGAGCGTCCCGAGAAGAAGCTCGAATGGCCCGGAGACGAAGGTCGGTCATAGTCGTCGAAAGTACGGCCGGCAGGACCAACCCAGTTGACTCAGAAACATTCGCCACCGGAGAGCCAGGACGACTCCGGGTCGACAGACTTGGGGCACTCGGCGGAATCGAATCACCAGCCTTGCGCGATCGTTTGGTGGGCGGGGCACCAGAATTGGATTCCACTTCATCCGAAGAGCCCGCCCGACTGCTGTGCTGGTGCTTCCGCTTGTGCTTGGACTTGTGCTTGCGAGCCGACTTCCTCTGCTTGCGAGCGAGCTTGCGTTTCTTTTTGGCCGCACGTCGCTCAGCTCGAGCTTCCTTGGACGAATATGACGCCTTGGGGGACTCGGCGAGGACGACTTGCGGGGTTTCTTGGGAGCACGGTAACTCCTCTGCCCAGGTAACGGAGGAAGCAACTCCTCGTCTTCTTCATCCGAGTCAGCATCCGAGTCATCTTGGTCATCTGACCCGAACAACTGATGATTCAAATCATCGCCGAGCGGCTCATCGTCGACTGGACTTGGATTCGAGTCTTGGCCATCGTCAGAAGAATCATAACCAGAAACCAAGTCCACCGGATCGTTCGGGTACCACGCAGCATGTTGTCGCCCGACGAATCTGAAGATGAGTATCTCTTGCCGAGAACTTGGGTGTCGGAGGCCTTCAGATTATCCAGATACTGCGCCGTCATGACCCGAGAATTGGCAGCCGCCATCCGCACCGGTCGACCCGACGGCGAAGTCAACCCAGGGAATCGGATCGTCGGCTGAGTGCCCGACGAATGAGGAGACCCCGAACAACTCAACAACCGAGAAACCGACGAAGATGGCGGCACGGACGTCACCGACGACGCTGCCATGGTCGACTCCGCCGATCCACCAAGCGAACGAGAGGCAACAGAAGTCGGCGTCGACTTGCTACTCGACTGAGAACCAATCGACACGGTGACCGACGAAGCAGTCGACTCAGGCGACGCGGGTTCACACTCGAACGGAGCTTGATCGACTTCCTCTTGACCGTCGCTGGACCCAGCCGGAGAATTGTCCACCACGGAAGAAATCGGTGGGACGGTAGCGGATGACAAGTCCAGCCGACGCGCCGATGCTTTGGGCTTGGCCGTTGACTTCGGAGTCGACTTGGACACCTTCTTAAACTTGCGAGTCGATGGAGGAGTTGGACTCAAGTCTTCAGACGAGTCGTTATCCTGGCCGGGAAGCGGAGACACTGATCCCAGCAGAGTCCGAGCCTCCTCGTATCCTTCCTCGCCGGGAAGAGGACACGAATACGGCTGCTTGGTAGGCCGCACCTTGCGCAAATGCGGGCCGGCAGCCGTCGGTGACTTGGGATTGGAGAGACACCGGAGTCGCTCGGCAGGAGTCAACTGTGTCACCGGGAGTCGACGCAGCTCGCTCAGTGGACGAGTTTGGTTCGCTGGGCCAACTGGGACGCGAGGATGAGTCGGCTGGGATGACTGACTGGGAGCAGCCGGTGAACTTACTGGCCCAGTCGAGCCGGCGACTGAACTAGTCGAGCCAGGCTTGATCCTCAACTCGAACGTCATATCTTGATCCGGCGACACGTTTAAAATCTCTGGATACTTGCGAGCCAAGACCTTGCACAGCTGAGCGTTCAGCTGGAGATCTTCGAGCGAGAGACCAGGGATGTCCAAACCCGCTGCAGCACACGCGGCTGCGTACGGATCGTCCATCGGAATTGGTCCCTTTCGACGAGCAGCTTGTTCAAGACGATAAATCTTCGCTCGTTGACTCGCGACGATGGATTTGGCCCGCCGAAGAGGGAAGCTGTCTCCGTCGGTGTAAGTCTTGGCCGCCACTTGAAGGTCCTCGAAGTTTTTGGCTGATACGCCCTGCAACGTTGCGTATGCCGCGTCGTGGCGAGCCAACTCGACTTCAAGATCCTTGATGTGCCGGTCTCGGTCACCGACTTGCTCCTGGACTGCCTCGAGGAGACGCTGATTAGCGTCCAACTTCTTCTGGAGTCCCTCGCCGGCCTTCGATACTTGGGCCTCCGCGAGAGACAAACCCTTGCGAAGCGAAGCCAGTAGACCAGTCGTCTTGGTTGCTTCGCGCTGCCACAAATCACGCTCCAGAACATCGGCCTCACGTTGCTTCGTCAAGGCGACGTTCTCCGACGCCAATGTGTCGAGACGACGGGCCAACTTGGAGTTCATGTCTTGGGCGGCTTTCAACTCCATACGCAGAGCAGCCAATTGACCGGACTCGTCGAGAGTCGGATAATTGTCGCGGAGCAGCTGCAAGAGCTCGTTGGTCGACGTGGCTCTCATAATCGCCTCACGCTGGACGGGATCCGCGATGAGTGGCGGGCCCGACAGACCAAAGGCCAGCAGACGAACCACGGAGGACATTTCGAGTCGGCGCAACTCCGCATCCTTCTGGATCAGCGCTTCAAGGGAGGCGAGGCTCACTGGTCGGGCTGGGTTCGGCTTAATAACGCCCGAAGTAGTGTCGTCTTGCGAACCCAGCGGACCAGGAGGAGATGCGCGAGAAGACGGCCCAGAACCAAGATTAGACTCGTGGAAATTGCCAGATCGATGAACGAGTCAGCTCGTCCACCGCCAGCCCCAGAAGCACTAGCCTCACTGACCGTCGACCCGGCGGGCATCTCCCCACCTTGAGCAGGAGTCGACGAGCTGCCGTTAGGCGAACTAGCCGAGCCAGAAAACTGTACAAGCACGACGGCGAGTTAGTACGAGTACTATCACAAGCTGCGGAAGGCCAGGACGCACCTCGGCAGCTCCAGGTCTCGGCGAAGGCTCCGACATGCTGCGGAGAAGATCCAACTGGCGGGTCCTCGACTTGAGAACGAACAACAATGGCTACGACACTCGCCAACCCGGCTCGTATCATAGCCGGGGCAGTTGTGGTATAGTGAACCCAAGTTTCGGCCCGGACCTCAACTAGGCCATCCTATGTTAGGTCGGAATCAGGAACGACCCAACTGGTGTGGCCACACTTCGAACTTAAGCCGACCAATGGACGATAGACGACCGGAATGTTGGTAATCCGGCCGTTTAAAGGTAGTTGACTCAGCCAACCGTCGGCGAGCACCGTCAACCGCCGAGACCTTGTTTCGAAGAGTCGGGTTGCTCGTTGAGGGTGGTAAAACGCCCTGCCAAGAGTCTGGTTCCCCGATTAGAGCACACGCCGACCATTCAAGCCCAAAACGACTCGGCGAAGAGGCAATCGACTCGACGGGAGAGGCGTTTAGATCTGAAACGATCACATTTCACTTGATATTTGTATAGAGAACTAGGAAACATTAGAAAGAGCTCCACAGAGCTCTAGAAACAATACAGAGCAGAATCTTCCAAGTTCTAATCAAGTGCACACTCCGGTAAGTCCCTGCGCGGGCTGGATTATGTCTGCCGTCGGTCCCGAGAGGCATAGCTTGTAGGGACTCGACCAAAGGGCAGCGCCAAGAAGACAAGTCGACCTGGGATAGGGTGAACCTCGCTTTGCGCGCTCAACTAAATCTTGCTCAACTAAGCAAGTCGGTACGCCGGATAGCCCGGGTGCCGTGACACTTCAAGTCGAGCAGCCTTTGCTCTCGACGCCCTGTAAAAGCGCTCGCGCCGCCCCCACCCATTGGTGGCTGACACATGTTTTACCGGGGATAGTTGGCTCGACTATACCTCGACGACCAAATTTGACTGGCTTAGTCGACTGGTTTCTGCGCAAACGAGACACCGCTGTCCTGGAAAGGCCGAACCGCTGGGTCAACTCAGCACCGGCTGTGTCGCCGACTTGTCGGCGATTGTTGTGTGCTAATTGAGATCATTACTAACGGATTTCTGTATATTGCAATACCACAACGGTCTTTACAAGACATTGGAACTCACAAGGTTTAAGGTGAACTGAATGTATTATTATCGGCGGCAGAGCCGCCCTGGTGTAAATCTATAGGTCTCACTATCTAACGTAGTAGAGCTAGTCTATGCATACTATTGGCTGTGAAGCCACCTACTGATATCTTGTTACCACGTTCTGAGTACTGTTTTTAGGAGTGTGGTCACAACCAGTCAGGGTGACCTACATATCGTAACTCTTTGCGTAACCCCGTTACATTGATCTGCCATCTTGGATCCTGATCTCGGATCCACCACTTGGATCTTGGGCCTGGGATCTGGATCCACCACTTGGGATCTTGGATGCTAGATAAGGGGTGGCGGATCCGAAGGTAACGAAGGTGGAAGGAGGCGAGCACATGACGAAACGAGTTGACGAAGATCCAAGAGTGGCGTGAGACAAAATGATGAGATGCACGATCCGCCGACAAGTGATTGATGCAGGATCCACCATCCAGTGATTACTTCGATGGGCAGTGATATAGCAGTGGACAACGACAGTCAAGAAAGGGGACGCAAGGAAAACCACAAGTCGCGACAGTTGTGCCAGACGTTTTAGAGGATACAAAGGTAGGATCCACTATGGTATAGGACATAACGTAAATTAGAACTGAATTTGCTCCATAGCCCACAAGTGTTTGCAAAGTGCCTGGAAGAGGAACGACATTGGCCTCCCGACACTAAGA
>JAAKBD010000233.1:0-29152 GCA_012656105.1 Phytophthora syringae
TGATGAAGACCGTGACTACGGAGAGGAAGAAGATGAGGAGAAGGATGAAGTCGACTACGATGAGTCGACTGGAGAGCTACTCGACGATGACGACGAGCTGGCGCTTCACGTGGGTCGCATGGGGAATGTCCGACCAGTGGAACGCAGCCTCGACGCCGAGTTAGCTGAGGATACGGACGATGAAACTGAAGACCAAGGGGTTGCCCAAGAGGAACGTCCGCCTCTTATCCCAAAGGCAACCCGTAACGCCGATACCCCAAGTGCAAACAAGGTATTGGCGAGATTTGGCGAAGAAATGATGAAGAGCGAGTGGCTGAAGCTGTTCCAACCACGCGTGGCGGCTCAAGCGACGTGGCCCGAGCTGGGTCCCGAACTGACTCAACCAGTCAAAGGCTCGACGGTTTTTGAAGTAGCCCAAGAAACCGCTCAACTGTTGAGAGCAACTGGGTATCGGTGCACCAGGCCGTCGCAACGAGTGATGCAAGACTGGAGGTTCAGTACCGTCAGCCTGGAGTTGATGCAGTGGAAACGCAAGCTGAAGAACGAGTTCGGGGTGCGTTTGGTGCTGGAAGAAAGAAGCCCGCTGCTCGACCGGCGGACGCTAAGCCGTCTGCTAGCGAAACCGCCAGGCTTAGGCTTGCCGAAAAGAATCGAGAGTTGACTCGACTGTACGCACTCGGCGACGATGCGTTCAAGTCGACTGAACCGAGTCGACTAGATGAAGACCCGAGCAAGGTACCGTTACCACCGACACCGGAAACGAAGAAGACTGAGCGATTCCGGTCGACTGTGGGTACGCCGTACTACGCCGACTCGCATATGAAGAGCCCGCCGCGTAACTCGTCTCGAGGAGGTCGACGCGATCGCCTCTATGATTCTGGTGACGAAACGGATCCTCGCGACGATGGAACCGAAGATCGCGAAGACGACTCGGCCAAAGCTCAGATCCACCGCCTCAGCTACGACGACAATGAGCGAGGCGACACCCAGTATCTGGAGCTCCGCTCCCACGTGTCCCTCGACAAGATCACGGAGTTCGACGGCAAGAAGTATCGGTCGGATGCTTCGCTCCAATGGCTCAAGCGATTCATCTACGAGATGAAAGGGACGAGGACTCCACAAGATGCGTGGTGCGAGCCTTTCTCCCTCTCGTTGGGTCGGGCCGCGAAGGGGTGGTACCGTCAGCTTCCCAAGAAAACGCAGACTCGATGGAGACAACTGAGCGGAGCGTTCCTGGATTACTACTGCTCGCAGTTCGACCAGTCAGCTCGCACGCGTTATTACTCCGCCAAGCGGAAAGACAACGAGCCGATTGGAGATTTCCTCACTCGACTGAATGGATATGCGCGAACAGCTAAAATTCAGTACGAGAAAGGACGAGCGGACGCGGCAGACCATGTTGAGCAATTTTTGCTCAACTGTGGAGATGACGACATCATGGATCTTCTGTACCCCCTTCAGCTCGATGACATAAATCGAGTCGAGCAGATTGTGAACCGGAAGATCCTCGGCGAGAAGCGTAAGAAGCAGCGTGATCGACTCATCTCCAACAGAGGCAAAGACTCCCGGCGTGGGGAATCGACTCGACGAGGAGACAATTCCCGCAGAGGAGATCAACGAGAGTCTCGTCGAGACGACCGCCGTAGTCGTCGAGAAGAGAGTCGAGAGCGTCACTCCTTAGCGGCAGCTACTGTGGACGATCTGTACACTGGTGCTGAACCTGGGTCGTCGAGAGATTCCGTATGCGTCGTCATCAGGAGATGACAGTGACTACAGCCCAGAAGGTGGAAGCGACTCTGACCAAAGTCAAGATTACGTCGACGCGGCTGACGATCGCCAACGTGGAGTGCCGGATCGTGGGACAAACCTGAACGATACTCCCGACCACCGCGGCGAACCGACAATTCGTTCAGTCGACCCGCCGACTCAACTGACCGGTCCGGGAGACGTGATCGCCGAGACGATTCTCGCGACCGACCTCGCTACGGACCATGCGCTGCCTGTGGCGGCGAAGGACACTCAGCTCACTGGTGCCGTAAACGCTGCAAGTTCTGCAAGCAAGTGCACGAGCCCGGTCGTTGCGAGATGTTCCAACGCTTCGAGAAACTCACGAAGTTCGTCCGGACCTCGGTCGACAAGTCGACTGTCCCAGCCGATCTCCAAGATATCTTCGAGCCGAAGGATTTAAACTAGGCGGCCCGCCAACTCTGACTAAGTTGGATACGACCGGGCCGCCACAGTTAGCTGAACCTGCAGCAAACGCGAATTTTGTGTTTGCTTTCGTGGGCGAAGCACAACGGCCCGACGACTGGAATGAGCGAAGTGACGGATATGAGTGTGAAAATGACGATAAACTGAACCAAGTGAACCATTGGAAGTTCACGACGGTATTGCGAACGCGGAAGCTGAATCCCGAGGTATAATCGGGTCGGCGGACCGCTCCAAGACGATGAAGTTGAGACCCGGCGAGAGACTGGGGTGGTGGTCGGCGAAGAAATTCGACCGCCGAATAAGGATGCGCGCTATGATAATAGGCGCCATTAACGACCAGCAGGCAAAGATCCTGTTGGATACGGGGCAAACGTCTCCGCAGTGAGTGAACACTTCGCCAGGCGACTACGACTGAAGCGAAGAGCCGATACCGATTTGCAGATCGACGTCCAAGGTATTGGAAAAGATAAGGTGGCTACGACAGCGAGAACGTTGGTCAAGGTGACGCTCGGCTGGCAAGTGGTCTACGAGTTCGTGGTGTGGATACTGCCTCACCATGCGGGAGTCGACTTAATACTCGGGACTGACTTCATGATCCCGGCCGGAATTCGACTCGACTTGTACAATTCGACGGCCAAGTTACCGGACGAGGTGGTCATCCCTCTGATTAAGTCGCAGAATGCTGAACTGGAGCGACCATCTTATGGTAATCGGATCGACGAGGGGCCAACCGAGACGTTGTGTTTTGATAGTCGAGAAGTCGTTGGGTTCCCACTCCGTAAGAACCAGCCCAGTGTCCGGACTCACGAATTTTGGATCCGACGAACTAAAGACTGGGTTCCGACGGTGATCCACAATCGCCGTGGAAGGATTGTCCGAGTGTTATTGACGAACACGGCTGGTCGACTAGTGTGGTGTCCCGCACATTTCTCGGTGATACAGTGGATGCCGTATGGTGAACTACCTCGAGGCAATGGCTATGTTCGAGTCGACTCGGCGAAATATCGCGATTGGCAAATAATCGCCTACGAGACAGCTCTCGACAAGACGCTGCTAGCAAAAGAGCGACGGCTTTATGACGACTGGCTCGCCCAACAACCGCCCTCGTGTGAGAAGAGATTGTATCCAATTCCGACTGGGGTGGCAAAAAGGCCGGCTGGTCTCCGTCGAGGAGAATCTCCAGTAGCGGATATTAATGCCGGCATAGTCGAGTCGACTAACGCCGCGGATGTACACCAAGAGTCGACTTGTGCCGACGATGAGAGTGCAGAGTCGACTTGTGATCTCGAAGAATCGACTGGGGTGACCACATCGATCACTACACCCACACATGATCCACAGGCAGAATCAGTCGAGTCAGTGGCAGCTGAGATGCGAGCTCTTCTGCTAACTGCAACGGCGCTGACCGAAGAGATATCAATACCGGTTACACCGCGCTTCGACATCTTGCTAGAAGACGAGATAGAAGTGAGCAACGTTGCGTTGGCAGACGATCCGGAAACCGATCTGGAGCTTCGATTCGCAGCGGCTATGACCATGTGTGAAGACTCGTTAGATGACCAGGATGGCATCGAGTGCCTGCTGCCGAGTTTGAGAAGGCAGCCAACGAGATCGACCTCGAAGATTACGCTCAGGAACTGGCTTTTCTGCCCGACTTGACTGAAGCAGTACTGGCTGAGCTAGATTACACCACCAGTAACGTGGTAAGCTCAGCACACTCAGCGGCAGAAAGTCGCCGAGTGATCGCCACCTCAAGAAGTATGAACGAATTATGATCGCTAGCGGCAATGCTCTACCTCCACCTGCGTATGGAGTTGTGTGCGACATTGATGTCGAAGGTCATCCGCCGATCAAGCAAAGGGCTCGACGAACTCCGCTTCGCCATCTAAAAAGTTGTACGAGTTGCTGAAGGGACTGCTCAAGGCTCGACTGATCTCTTTTCTAACAGTCCTTGGGCATCCCCTATCGTGATTGTCCTCAAGAAGAATGGAGTCGACATTCGACTGTGTATCGACTACAAGATGGTCAACGCCATCACTAAAGTGTTGGAATATGCCATGCCATTGGTGGATGACCTCCTCACAGAATTGGAGAGTTACCTGTGGTTTTGCTCTCTCGATGCGGCGAGTGGATTCTGGGCAGTCATGATGACTGAACGAGCCCGCAGCATATCAGCGTTTGTGTGTTCTTTGGGACACTTTGAGTGGCTGCGAATGCCATTTGGCCTCAAGAATGCACCCATGATCTACCAACGCCTGATTGACAACGCGTTGTGGGGTTATGTTAAGCCCCGTGGCGGTTGGGCAGCGTTCGCTGAGCGCGTTCGCCGGGCAGAAGCAGCAGCAGCAGCCCCAACGCTCGCGCCACGGTGATGAAGAACTTCATCTACGATTACCTCAGTCGACTGGATCCACCAAGTTCGACGCAGATCACCGAGCAATCGCTGAGTCGGACTCAATGCAAGAACTGGTCAATGGCCCGGATGGGGATATGTTCATGAACGGTGAACCCGATGACTCATCGCTGATTCCCGTCTTTGGTCGTCGATCGTTCGTCGACGACATCTGTTTTGGCGGAGAAACGTTCGACGATTGTCTCAATACGTTGGACCGTCTGCTGGCTCGATTTGCAGAATGCCGAATCAGTGTCAGCTTCACGAAGAGCATATTCGTCCAGCCCCGAGTCGACTTCCTGTCCCATGAGGTTTCGTCGAGCGGCATCCGAGCCAACCCAAAAAAGATGGCGGCTATCGCCGACATACCATTTCCGAAATGCAAGAAAGGATGCAAGCCTTCCTTGGGGCACTCAACTACTACAGCCGATTCATCCAGAATATCGCTGTGTATGGTGCCGTGCTGTATCAACTGCAAGATGACGACTATACCTCAGGAGTCAACCTTGACCCCGCACGAGCAGCGTTCGCAACACTTAAGGAAAGGTGGCCAACGCTCCGATCCTGCGGCACTTTGACCCGACTAAGGAAGTCCACATCATGTTATTTGCGAATGAGTGGGCCTTGAGCAGCACGTTGATGCAGCCTCACGAAGACAAGCTCCATCCAGTACGATTCTGTGGGCGTGTTCTCAAAGAAAATGAAGCAAACTATCACCCAGCCGAGAAAGAAGTGCTGGCGCTGTTGCAAGTGTTGAAAATATGCTACACCTTGTTGGCTGGAAAGACGCTACACGTGTACACACGGTTCTCGACTCTAGAATGGGTATTCCAGTCGAAGTCCCTCTATGGACGAGCTGTCAGCTTCGCCGTACTGCTCTCGCCGTTTCACCTCAAAATCAAGCGGGTGAAGGAGCGAGATGTCGACTTTGCTCAACTTTTACAAGCTTCGATCACTGTTGGGCTGGGTGACTCGTTGAGTCATATTGCTCCACCATCAAAACATGGGGCAACAGTGCGACTAGACCCCGCGTTGCTTTATGCGCATGTTCCACTCGACTTTGAAGGCTTTGTCATGTCTTTTGATGGGTCGGCTAAAACTGAGAAGAATGGCGGCTATGGGAGTTGTGCTTGGATACTGTGGCGCTTACCTTCTTGGGACATTGAGATCGCTGCGAGCGCGCACCTGTCGTCTACTACTGTTAATGTGGCCGAATACACCGGGATGAATAACGGTGTACAGGCCGCAGTCGACCGAGGGGTCAACGAACTGATAATAATCGGTGACTCCAGGCTTGCGATCCAGCAATCCATGGGGGTGATCGCATGTAAGAAGGATTCGTTGCAGATTGAGCTGGCGCGCCACAAAGAGCTGACTGGAAAACTTAAGTCGGTTCGTTACCTTCACGTGGTACGATATTACAACGCAGCAGCTGACTCTCTGGCTACTGAAGCATTAGAGAGCAAAGCTGGTCGAGTTATACTCAGTGGAGACAGGAAGTCTGAACTGAAACAGCTAAACCGAATTGCGGAAGTCTTGTACGAGAAAGTCAGCTCAACTGAAGACCTAGTTGACACAACTACGATCAGTGCGATGACTAGGAATCAGGCACGACAAGTTCGTCGAGTACATTTCGAGAACAATGACCGAGTCGAGTCAACTGAACAGGCTACGAGTCAACCTCTGACGGATACAGACCCTGAGGACGATACCTTTGAGTCAGCGAGGTCCAGTCCACCAAGTCGAGTGGAGGACCAATCCCGAGAAGAAGTAGACGAAAGTCGGGTCCCGACCTCAGCTGATATCGACCCAGTAACGGTACAAGCTGAGAGACGCCGGCGAATCTCCATTGCCCAAGACGAAGAGATGAAATGGGCCGACTTAAAGGCTCTCCTTAGAAACGACCTGGACGGTCTCACTCGTCGCCGGGCGCAGAAAGCTGGCAAAATTGCAGACAACTTTGTGATAAGCGAAGATGGGTTGCTATACCGTCTGGGCCAACGACGAAAACGAGTCGACCAAGATCCAGACGACTTGCAACTCCGATTGGTAATACCAACCACCATGATTGACGAAGTTTTGCACAGCTGCCACAATTCCATCGAAGGAGGGCATCAAGGCATTGTGCGAACTTTCCACCGAGTCAAAGCTGAATACTACTGGGTTGGGTTGTACGCCGACACGCTGAAACACGTACAGGCGTGTGAGGACTGCAGTACGAGCAAAAGTCGACCACAGTTGAAAGGATACTCACCTGGGAATGTGGTATCTGACTACCCGTTCCAATTAGTGTCGATGGACTTCGTTATACCGCTGCCGAAAACAAAGCGAGGAAACACTGCACTACTTCTCTTCCAAGATCATTTCTCCGGTTTCGTGATAGCAAAAGCAATGAGCGAGACAGGGGCACTGGAAGTGGCGAAAGCCTTCGAAGAATGTGTCTTCCGACAATATGGAGCTCCGTCACTCATCCGGCACGACCGAGATCCACGATTTATGAGTGAAGTATTCCAGGCATTCGCCGACTTAATGCAGTCAAAGTCCCGAGCAACACTCAGCTACCGACCTCAAGCTAATGGACAACAAGAACGGTCCGTAAAAACGATGATTCAGACGGTCAGAGTTTACGTGGAAGACCCGCTCCAGGCCGACTGGGATGACATTGCAGAAAAGATGGTGCACGCAATCAACAACTCGCGTGATACGACTCGACGAGAAACGCCTTTCTACCTGGTACATGGATGGGATGCACAGTCAACTCTAAAAGCTATGACTTCAACCATCAGGAGAGATCCAGCCGGCTCGGCTAGCGCCATTCAATGGCGGCGTGAGGCGAACCGTCAACGAGAAATCGCGTTACAATTAGCCAAGGAGTACCAACTCACGGAAAAAGCTCGACGAGCCGAAGAGCACAACGACCAATTGGGTCAACGAGAAAGAGGAGCGGTGCCCGACGCACCCGGCCCAGCCGACTCGACGGAAACCGAAGGAAATCAGTCGACTGAGTCAACAAATGGGGCAAACTCGCTGTTTAAAGAAGGTGACCAAGTGTGGTTGTTCATGGAACGAGTGAAGCCTGGCCTAAAGAAAAGCTAGCCCACCGGTGGCATGGCCCCTTCCGAGTGAAGAAGAAAGTTGAAGAATTCGCTTACGAGTTGGAGCTTCCAGACAAAAGTGGTTACCGCTTCTATCCGGTCGTACATGTGTCTCGACTAAAGAAAATGGTCGATCCGGATAGTCGACCAATGGTAAGATTGGTCGACGAGTTGACTGCGACCGATCGATTCGACTTCGACGAGGAACTCCTCCCGGAAGACAGCTGGGAACCCAGTGAAGAAGACCGGGATCGATACGAAGTGGAAGCGATCCTTGATGATGACACCCCACTCTCTACTGGAACTAGTCGGGCAAAACGATTGTTCAAAGTCAAGTGGGTGGGCTACGATGAGCCGACTTGGGAACCAATGTCTAATCTCTCGTGTGGAGGCTTACTGTTTGATTACTTGCGACAGAAGAGACGTGAGAATCGTCTGCAAATGGTGCAGGTTGCAGACGAGGATTAAAATACTGCCCACAATGATCGCCACCAAATGAAGATAGCAGGTTTGGTGGAAAGAAATGCTACTGCATCGAACTACATATTACGTAAATTATGAAATGGGAACAGACTAGGAGCTCGACCACTCAAGCTAATAGTCGGGCGACTGGGATCCAGCAGGAACGGGTGACGCAGCAGCCGACAAAGTCTCAGCAACGGTGGCCAGCAAACTCATGGTCGACGGGGTGTTAGTCGACTGCTCAGTCGACTGCTCCACAACTGGACCTTGAGTCGACTCAGCTTGGCCGTGCGAGGACTGCTCCATAACAGGACTTCGAGCCGAGTTATCTTGACCGAACGAAGAAGCAGTATCACGAACGGGAGAACCTTGATCCATCATGGACGCAGTCGGCGAACCACCAACGAGATTCGGCGACCCGCCTTCACTTGGAGTCGGCGGAACGACCCGATCTTCAGGCCCAGATCCAAGTTCGCCGACTTCCGAGCCCTCGAAAATGTTGATCCCAATCCGGTTCTCCCGTAATGGAGCATCCGAAGGATACGTCAAAGGCTCTGACTCATCCACATCCACATCATCCTCCGCAACGTCTTCGACGAGTCGTGGATCAACACCCTTGGGAGCGAAAACCATGAACTCCATGTTGCGTGTCCGAAAGCAAGTGTTGAACGGGTGACGAGCTGGGTCAGTCAACCACCATGAACGCCACGGCTCCTCTTGGTCGACTTCCTGGACAGCAGCGTTCCAATCCGCGCTGGAGGAATCCACGGCAAGTTGACCAGATGATATGACGGGACGCTAGGCTCGAAATACAGCTCGACGTCGACAGGAGGAGCCAGTCGACCATTCACAACGTTCAACATCGCCGAGTAGAGGGACTCGTGATACGGCTTCATCAAAACCAAGAGGTTGTCTCCACGGCGCTTTCGTTCACTTCGGTAACGAGTCCAGAGCTCGAACATCTCAACGATCTCAGCTGTGGAAAGAGTCGGGTGCTGAGAAGGGTGAAGACCCATAACCACAGACGACTCGACGAGCCAGTGACCACGCTCGTACAAGGCCACAAAGAACTTCGTCAGTTGATCCAAAGCCGCCGTGGAATTAAGTGCGCCATCACCACGAAGCTTGATCCATACGTCAGCCAATAATTCCATAAGAGAGGCAGGTCGACGACGTGATGCTGCGCGAACCCGGGCTGCTTCCCGAGAAAAACATCGGCGTATCCGGGATCAGTCGACGAACCACTTGGCACGGATGATTGGGGGCATACACGTCGATAAAAGCGCGAAGTCCAGCCAGAGAACATGGCGTAGCAGGGACGTTCGGCTTCCCGTCGATCAGTTCCATCGGGATCTTCGCCGACTGGTGCTCCACAATCCGCTGCCAGCACCGAGACGACCCGAAATGAAAGAACTTCAAGTGCTTCAGGCGCTCAAGGTGAGTCGGCATCCGAGCGTCCCGAGAAGAAGCTCGAATGGCCCGGAGACGAAGGTCGGTCATAGTCGTCGAAAGTACGGCCGGCAGGACCAACCCAGTTGACTCAGAAACATTCGCCACCGGAGAGCCAGGACGACTCCGGGTCGACTGACTTGGGGCACTCGGCGGAATCAAATCACCAGCCTTGCGCGATCGCTTGGTGGGCGGGGCACCAGAATTGGACTCCACTTCATCCGAAGAGCCCGCCCGACTGCTGTGCTTGTGCTTCCGCTTGTGCTTGGACTTGTGCTTGCGAGCCGACTTCCTCTGCTTGCGAGCGAGCTTGCGTTTCTTTTTGGCCGCACGTCGCTCAGCTCGAGCTTCCTTGGACGAATATGACGCCTTGGGGGACTCGGCGAAGACGACTTGCGGGGTTTCTTGGGAGCACGGTAACTCCACTGCCCAGGTAACGGAGGAAGCAACTCCTCGTCTTCTTCATCCGAGTCAGCATCCGAGTCATCTTGGTCATCTGACCCGAACAACTGATGATTCAAATCATCGCCGAGCGGCTCATCGTCGACTGGACTTGGATTCGAGTCTTGGCCATCGTCAGAAGAATCATAACCAGAAACCAAGTCCACCGGATCGTTCGGAGTACCACGCAGCATGTTGTCGCCCGACGGATCTGAAGATGAGTATCTCTTGCCGAGAACTTGGGTGTCGGAGGCCTTCAGATTATCCAGATACTGCGCCGTCATGACCCGAGAATTGGCAGCCGCCATCCGCACCGGTCGACCCGACGGCGAAGTTAACCCAGGGAATCGGATCGTCGGCTGAGTGCCCGACGAATGAGGAGACCCCGAACAACTCAACAACCGAGAAACCGACGAAGATGGCGGCACAGACGTCACCGACGACGTTGCCATGGTCGACTCCGCCGATCCACCAAGCGGACGAGAGGCAACAGAAGTCGGCGTCGACTTACTACTCGACTGAGAACCAATCGACACGGTGACCGACGAAGCAGTCGACTCAGGCGACGCGGGTTCACACTCGAACGGAGCTTGATCGACTTCCTCTTGACCGTCGCTGGACCCAGCCGGAGAATTGTCCACCACGGAAGAAATCGGTGGGACGGTAGCGGATGACAAGTCCAGCCGACGCGCCGATGCTTTTGGGCTTGGCCGTTGACTTCGGAGTCGACTTGGACACCTTCTTAAACTTGCGAGTCGATGGAGGAGTTGGACTCAAGTCTTCAGACGAGTCGTTATCCTGGCCGGGAAGCGGAGACACTGATCCCAGCAGAGTCCGAGCCTCCTCGTATCCTTCCTCGCCGGGAAGAGGACACGAATACGGCTGCTTGGTAGGCCGCACCTTGCGCAAATGCGGGCCGGCAGCCGTCGGTGACTTGGGATTGGAGAGACACCGGAGTCGCTCGGCAGGAGTCAACTGTGTCACCGGGAGTCGACGCAGCTCGCTCAGTGGACGAGTTTGGTTCGCTGGGCCAACTGGGACGAGAGGATGAGTCGGCTGGGATGACTGACTGGGAGCAGCCGGTGAACTTACTGGCCCAGTCGAGCCGGCGACTGAACTAGTCGAGCCAGGCTTGATCCTCAACTCGAACGTCATATCTTGATCCGGCGACACGTTTAAAATCTCTGGATACTTGCGAGCCAAGACCTTGCACAGCTGAGCGTTCAGCTGGAGATCTTCGAGCGAGAGACCAGGGATGTCCAAACCCGCTGCAGCACACGCGGCTGCGTACGGATCGTCCATCGGAATTGGTCCCTTTCGACGAGCAGCTTGTTCAAGACGATAAATCTTCGCTCGTTGACTCGCGACGATGGATTTGGCCCGCCGAAGAGGGAAGCTGTCTCCGTCGGTGTAAGTCTTGGCCGCCACTTGAAGGTCCTCGAAGTTTTTGGCTGATACGCCCTGCAACGTTGCGTATGCCGCGTCGTGGCGAGCCAACTCGACTTCAAGATCCTTGATGTGCCGGTCTCGGTCACCGACTTGCTCCTGGACTGCCTCGAGGAGACGCTGATTAGCGTCCAACTTCTTCTGGAGTCCCTCGCCGGCCTTCGATACTTGGGCCTCCGCGAGAGACAAACCCTTACGAAGCGAAGCCAGTAGACCAGTCGTCTTGGTTGCTTCGCGCTGCCACAAATCACGCTCCAGAACATCGGCCTCACGTTGCTTCGTCAAGGCGACGTTCTCCGACGCCAATGTGTCGAGACGACGGGCCAACTTGGAGTTCATGTCTTGGGCGGCTTTCAACTCCATACGCAGAGCAGCCAATTGACCGGACTCGTCGAGAGTCGGATAATTGTCGCGGAGCAGCTGCAAGAGCTCGTTGGTCGACGTGGCTCTCATAATCGCCTCACGCTGGACGGGATCCGCGATGAGTGGCGGGCCCGACAGACCAAAGGCCAGCAGACGAACCACGGAGGACATTTCGAGTCGGCGCAACTCCGCATCCTTCTGGATCAGCGCTTCAAGGGAGGCGAGGCTCACTGGTCGGGCTGGGTTCGGCTTAATAACGCCCGAAGTAGTGTCGTCTTGCGAACCCAGCGGACCAGGAGGAGATGCGCGAGAAGACGGCCCAGAACCAAGATTAGACTCGTGGGAAATTGCCAGATCGATGAACGAGTCAGCTCGTCCACCGCCAGCCCCAGAAGCACTAGCCTCACTGACCGTCGACCCGGCGGGCATCTCCCCACCTTGAGCAGGAGTCGACGAGCTGCCGTTAGGCGAACTAGCCGAGCCAGAAAACTGTACAAGCACGACGGCGAGTTAGTACGAGTACTATCACAAGCTGCGGAAGGCCAGGACGCACCTCGGCAGCTCCAGGTCTCGGCGAAGGCTCCGACATGCTGCGGAGAAGATCCAACTGGCGGGTCCTCGACTTGAGAACGAACAACAATGGCTACGACACTCGCCAACCCGGCTCGTATCATAGCCGGGGCAGTTGTGGTATAGTGAACCCAAGTTTCGGCCCGGACCTCAACTAGGCCATCCTATGTTAGGTCGGAATCAGGAACGACCCAACTGGTGTGGCCACACTTCGAACTTAAGCCGACCAATGGACGATAGACGACCGGAATGTTGGTAATCCGGCCGTTTAAAGGTAGTTGACTCAGCCAACCGTCGGCGAGCACCGTCAACCGCCGAGACCTTGTTTCGAAGAGTCGGGTTGCTCGTTGAGGGTGGTAAAACGCCCTGCCAAGAGTCTGGTTCCCCGATTAGAGCACACGCCGACCATTCAAGCCCAAAACGACTCGGCGAAGAGGCAATCGACTCGACGGGAGAGGCGTTTAGATCTGAAACGATCACATTTCACTTGATATTTGTATAGAGAACTAGGAAACAATTAGAAAGAGCTCCACAGAGCTCTAGAAACAATACAGAGCAGAATCTTCCAAGTTCTAATCAAGTGCACACTCCGGTAAGTCCCTGCGCGGGCTGGATTATGTCTGCCGTCGGTCCCGAGAGGCATAGCTTGTAGGGACTCGACCAAAGGGCAGCGCCAAGAAGACAAGTCGACCTGGGATAGGGTGAACCTCGCTTTGCGCGCTCAACTAAATCTTGCTCAACTAAGCAAGTCGGTACGCCGGATAGCCCGGGTGCCGTGACACTTCAAGTCGAGCAGCCTTTGCTCTCGACGCCCTGTAAAAGCGCTCGCGCCGCCCCCACCCATTGGTGGCTGACACATGTTTTACCGGGGATAGTTGGCTCGACTATACCTCGACGACCAAATTTGACTGGCTTAGTCGACTGGTTTCTGCGCAAACGAGACACCGCTGTCCTGGAAAGGCCGAACCGCTGGGTCAACTCAGCACCGGCTTTGTTCGCCGACTTGTCGGCGATTGTTGTGTGCTAATTGAGATCATTACTAACGGATTTCTGTATATTGCAATACCACAACGGTCTTTACAAGACATTGGAACTCACAAGGTTTAAGGTGAACTGAATGTATTATTGCTATCGGCGGCAGAGCCGCCCTGGTGTAAATCTATAGGTCTCACTATCTAACGTAGTAGAGCCTAGTCTAATGCATATCTATTGGCTGTGAAGCCACCTACTGATATCTTGTTAACTTTCACGTTCTGAGTACTGTTTTAGGGAGAGTGTGGTCACACCAAATAGGGTGACCTACATAATCGTAACTCTTTGCGTAACCCCGTTACATTGGATCTGCCATCTTGGATCCTGGATCTCGGATCCACCACTTTGGATCTTGGGCCCTGGATCTTGGATCCACCACTTGGGATCTTGGATGCTAGATAAGGGGTGGCGGATCCGGAAGGTAACGAAGGTGGAAGGAGGCGAGCACATGACGAAACGAGTTGACGAAGATCCAAGAGTGGCGTGAGACAAAATGATGAGATGCACGATCCGCCGACAAGTGATTAGATGCAGGATCCACCATCCAGTGATTACTTCGGGATGGGCAGTGATATAGCAGTGGACAACGACAGTCAAGAAAGGGGACGCAAGGAAAACCACAAGTAGCGACAGTTGTACAGACGTTTTAGAGGATACAAAGGTAGGATCCACTATGGTATAGGACATAACGTAAATTAGAACTGAATTTGCTCCATAGCCCACAAGTGTTTGCAAAGTGCCTGGAAGAGGAACGACATTGGCCTCCCGACACTAAGAAGACTTTAGTTGTATTGTATCTAGTAGTTAGAGTAAGACTGGATAATAAATTGGCCAGATCCTTACCAACTCTAGTGACATACAGTCAAAAGCAGATCCAAGATCCAACGGACTTCCTTACTTGGCCCGCGGATTCTTCAGTATCTCACCCCCAAGATCCCCGCTACAGGAAGCGGCAAGTAACTGCCAAGGCAACAACCACACCCCAAAGGCAACCCTCGGCCCAGGATCCAGTCCAGGCCGCCAGATCCAAGCTCGAAGAATCGCTTGGGATCTGGATCCAATAACCGGCAGTAGAGTGAAGAGTTCCACGCTACTAAATTTCCCCGCGTCCCGCCAAGACATTCAAGAATCGCAAACTGCACCCCTTCGGAGTCCCGAGAGAGCAGATCCAGCCCACCGACGGGTACACAAGGTGAGAGTTCAGTCGTATCACGGATATCGGAGTACCCCTCCGTTAGTCGGTGGCTGGGCGCAGTTGGGAAGCCGGACCCAGTCTTAGCCAGATTTTGACGGATCCCGCTACACCACAGGAGCTTCGGGCTCGTCCAATGGACCTGAGCAGATGGATCTCAGCTACGCTGAAGACGAAGAAGCTGAGCTTCAGACTGCCGAGCAGCGGATTGGCGTTCGCCGATGCTATGTGTGCGGGAGTACGCAGCACCTGCGTCCTGGGTGTCCGCTTCGCAAGCAACGCCAGGCTCCTATGAGTCGAGGCCGCGCCTCTGACCGGAAGCCGGCTCCCTGGCAGGGAAACGCTAAAACCCAGTAGGCGCGGGGCGGCCTGCTGGGGAAGAGCTTTGTTCTGTTGAACCTCTGAGAGGAGGTCAACAGGGCTTGTCCCCAGAGCGCCCCGTGCGCTATATCACGGAACGTGTATGCAAGCCGGGCTTGCTCGTCGTTGAGGCGACCGTGAATGGCTTTAATAAGCCGTGGGTAATCCTTGTCGATTCTGGTGCGTCGGGCAATTACGCTCGACGCGCCTCGATGGAAGGAAGTCAGCAGTAGGCTGAGGTGCAAGTGGCGCGAGTGCGTGACATGGTCACTGTTCGTCTTGTGACGGGGACCCGTGTTACGGTGCCTAAGGTTCCTGTGAACCTGGGCGTGAAGGTTTTGGACTTCGATAGCGTGGAACGCTGTTTGGTCCTTGACCTTGATTTGAGATACGATCTCATCCTAGGCATGTCCTGGCTGGAACTCCAAGAGCCATGGATCGCTTGGAGGTCTAAGACCTTAGGCGCTACGCGCTTGCCTCCTAGCGGAGCTTGGCGAGTCATGAACCCACCTCTGCTAGCAAGCCAAAGCGCTATTGGCGCGAGCACTGGACCGAGACGGTCAATGTGCTGGATATTGGAGTGTCCGAGTTAATGGACACTGGCGTCACTGACGCGAGCCCTGAGCAACGCTCTTGGGCTGAACGTGGAGTGGCACGTAAACCGCTGAGTGGCCCTCGTTGTGTTAACGAGCTGCCGCTGTTTGCTTCTGAAAGCATGGCCAACCCGGTCCGAGGCACGTGGGGCTAGGCCCGTCCGAAGTAAGTGGAGTGACACGTTATTCGCCGAGCGACGCTCGCTCTGATGAGCAGCCTTCGCTGCATGCCAATGATGGCGTGGTCGACGGAACGTCGAAGCATCTTGGTCCTGGCCCTAGTGATGCGCGTGGAGTGACACGTAATCCACTGGGTGGCGACTGCGAGTCATGCAGCCCGCTACCGGATGTTGGTAATGACATCGAGTGTAACAAGAGGTGAGGGCACCCGAAGACGCGTTTGGTCTTAAAACCCTGGTCTCTCCGAGACGTTCGATCTCCGCGAGGAGACGGCAGCGATGCCGCATGTCGACTGCGAGACGCAAGGCGTCTGTCCTGATACAGGAGGTATCCCGAGTGGAGGATGATAGCGAACAGCTATACACACTCGTGGATGGAGTGACTGGCGAGGCCAATGGTGAGATCACCTTGGAATGTATTCCCACAGTCGATGCTCTGATAGAGCTGGACGAGACGTCCGTCGCCGAGTTTGGCGAGGCCTTAAAGGCGGGTGAGTTAGTCGAAGTGGTCGTCATACGACCTGAAGAAGAGTTGAACTCTTCGTCGCTTATGGATGAAGCGGGCCTTGGGTGATCATAGTGGATCAGCGATCCTGAAGAATCCTTCGGATCCCTTCTATCCTTTAGTAAAGGACTTCCAAGACGTGGTCTCTAATGACCCTCCGTCATCTCTACCTCTCGATCGAGGTGTGCGTCATGAGATTATCCTGGTTCCTGGAACCAAATACTGCGTAACACGGCAGTGGCCCTTGCCAAGGGAGCAGTGCGACGTCATTGACGCGTTCTTTAGTGCTAAGCACGCGGCAGGAATGGTACGGGAAAGCAAGTCCCCTCATTCCACGCCGACATTCTGTGTCAGAAAGCCAAACGGGAAGTGGGCGTATTGTTCACGCTTTTAATAAGCTCAACGCTGCCACTATCCCGGCGCAGACGCCGATTCCTAGAAAGGATGTTCTGCAGAACAACATGGTGGGCAGTACAATGTACAGTGCGCTCGACTTAGTCGATGGTTATTACCAACTGCTCATGCGCACAAGCGACATTCCGCTGACAGCGGTGAGCACTCCGAGCGGTATGCTCTGGGAGTGGCTCGTGATGCCCCAAGGGCTGTCGAACGCGCCTGCGACGTTCAATCGTCTGGTGACGCAGCTATTCAGGCCTCTTCGAGCGTTTGCACAAACGTATTTTGATGACATCTTTGTCCATAGTCGTGCGGAGCACGGGAAGTCGGATGTGGAGAACCACATCGACCATCTACGAGCGGTGATCGAGTGCATGCGCACTAACAAACTTTACGCTAACGCGTCTAAGTGTATCTTCGGTGCTGAAGAGATTCCCTTCTTGGGATGCTTTATTGGAAAGCGTGGCCTTCGTGCGGATCCCGCCAAGGTCAAATCCATCGTGGACTGGCCGCTTCCTCGTAACCAGAAGGATTTGCGGAAGTGGCTTGGCCTTGCTAATTACTTCCACAAGAACAGCAAGAACTATGCTGAGATGGCTCGGCCATTGTCCAATCTCATTAAGAAGGATGCAGACTGGTGTTGGGACACCGAGCATCAAGATGCATTTGAGGCGGTCAAGGAGAGTCTCCTTCCTGCACCGATCCTGGCGTTGCCAGACCCTGAACGTCCGTTCAGCGTCGTCTGTGACGCATCCGACTTTGCCATTGGCAGTGCGCTTTTACAAGCTGATGCCGATGGGCACGAACGCGTGATTGCGTTTGAGTCTCGCCAGCTTAAAGCTGCAGAGAAGAACTATCCAGTTCATGACAAGGAGCTACTTGCAAAGCAGTATGTCCTTGTCAAGTTCAGTGTACACCTGCTTGGTTCGAAACCATTTGTGGGCTTTACAGAGCATGTGTCGCTACGCCACGCGATTCAATCGCCTCATCTCTCGCAAAGGATGGCCCGATGGCTATCCTTCTTCGCGGAGTATAACTTCGAGGTGAAGTATAAGCCTGGCAGGCAGAATGATCTGGCGTACGCACTGTCGCGTCGCCCAGATTATGAGCTTGCTCATGTCACGACGGTGACTTCGTCTGTGACGACGTTAATCCGCGCTGCGTATGCGCGTGATGTGACGTGTGTAGCTCTGCTATGTGCTCTTGGGAGCAAGGAGTTCGAAAACTCGGACATTAAGTTGTCGGCGCGCCTGCGCGCGAGGTTACATCGCTACTCCATCGATGATGGCCTGATGTACTACAGCACGGATGTTGAGGACACTCCCGTGTTGGCGTCCCTCATGACGAGGATCTAAAGTATCGAATCCTCTATGAGGCGCATGATACGCCGCTTAGTGGCCACCTCGGTCGTGAAAAGACCTACGGCTCGGTGAGCCTCGCGTATTGGTGGCCCAAGCTTTACAAGTGGACGAGCACTTACGTGCGCACGTGTGAGACGTGACAAAGGGTGAAGCCTTCACCACACGCGGCTGCGCCGCTGGCAAGTTTGCCTGTACCCTCGGGGTGTTGGGAGTCCATGAATTTGGACTTTGTGTTCGGTATTTGTGAAAAGGTGCCCCGAAGATTTCCGTGCACCCATTTAACGACTGTCTGCGCCCCTCCCAGACTGGCTCGTCCCCGAAGTCTCGATCCGTCAAGTTACGGAAATTTGTTGTGGTCGGAACCCGGATCCCGGACACAAAGTCCCGGATCCCAGAAGTTGGTTTATCCCGGATGATGTTTGTCCAGATCCCGGAACAGCGTGGTGTACGAGAAGGAGTTGAACTGTGAAGAGTTTCGAAGTTACAGTCCCAGATCCCAGAGTGTGTGAAATCTTTCCTCGGATCGAGTCCGGGAAGAGTCGCATGGAAAGATCCTGGCAGTGGGTGCAAATCAGGCACGACGATCTGTCCAGATTCGAAGTCCGGTGTAATCCGACCAATCAGCGATCGACTTGGTGATGACGTGACTGACTGTCGAAGTGATCCCGAAAGTGGAAAGATGCCCTTGGGGGTCTTAGCCAATCGCTGTGATCGGTGATTAAAAGTGCTTGCCCTGGAAAGCGACTCCTCACGGCTCAGCCAATCAGCGACCCAGATTTTATTCAAGTGCGCGCCCGGAGTCACCCACGCCAGCAGTGTTGCAGAAGATTTTACCGAAGTTCAAGATGTAGCCAAGAGTAGTGAGCACGGGCCCTTGCCAAAGAGGTCTTTGTGTTTTGCATGTGTAGATATTCAATCAGAATTCGATTTGCCCCGTACCCCACAAGCATAAGTCAGTCATCCCTGAGCCGTTACCGTCTACTCACATAGGCGGGTGGTTGAAAGAGTACTTCGAAGGACCAACAAAATTCAACCCCAGTTAACCAAGCTTTTCGTGTTTCGGCATATCCAGTGCGGATATTTCGTATTCCCACTACTGAGTCCTTCGCTTTTCGCTCTTGGCTCGTCGGTGCTTCATATTTCCAGGAAGAAGGTGATCTCTCCTGTGAGTGCTTTCAGCAGAACGATATCCCGGGATAGTGGTTCCCGGAGTCGTTGGTTCGTTGTGCAAGAATCCCGGATAGTGGTTCCAGGACTTGCTTCTCTCGTCCCAGAAGGACGTGGTGCGCGGAAGTCTCGGTGTATCGCGAGTGCATCGGATTACGGCAGGCCTATCCCAGGTCAACAGCTCGCAGTTTGGACTCCCGGATCCCGGAAGTTCAGATTCGGCCCTAAGCTGGGGTATCGAGGAAGAGTATAAGCTACACAGACGGTTCCGAGCCGGGATCGTAGAAGAGAAGAGGCTGTTACACGGTTCTGAGCCGGAACCGTAGAAGAGAAAGAAGAGGCCGTCAAGCGGTCCGAGTCGGGATCGCAGAAGAGAAGAGGCTGTTACACGGTTCTGAGCCGGAACCGTAGAAGAGGAAGAAGAGGCCGTCAAGGTCCTGTCCCGGACCTGAGAAGAAGAGGACAAGTTTGTGTGTGGAGAGTGACGTGTATAAGAAGAAAACCCCGGGGTATTTCGGGCGAAGAAAGACAACACACGTGCAGAACTCGGCTCCGTTCTGGCTACATTTTGATTGGAGACTTTTCTGGGATCGGAGATCTTTGCTGTGACCGACATACGTCTGGGCCCACAGCGTATCCGTAGGAAGAACCACGGAAAGGGATTACAAGGAGTGGTACACACACGCCGTCTTAGCCCGGATTTATATCCGAGCCGAGTGATCTGTGTCCGACAGTTTATTTCTGGAATCTGCAAGGTGCCTCACCACAACTGGTGCGCGTGCCCGGATCGAGAAACGACTTTGGACGTACGTGTAGCAGTCATGTCGACTGTACCCGGTTCAAGTGTCTCCAAGAAGAAAGGCGAGAAGAAGAAAGAGTCTTCGCTTCGGTGAAGTCTGCGACAAGCTGGATTGCCGCCCGAGGATGCTGCCCCAGAAGCTAGAAAGTCAGGATCGGTTCGACCGACCCCGGATGTCCCGGCAACCCGAGCGTAGCTCGTTTGGAGGAAGAAGAAACAAGTGGTGAACCGGAGGCGCCGCCTGTGTCAGATGACACGGTGATGCAAGAAAGTTCCCCGAGAAGAATGCTGACCCTGACCCGAGCGGCAACCCGAGCGTGCCAGTGAATGTTGAGATGAGTATGAGTGCGAGTCGAGAAATGACTCCCAGATCTCGGATCCCGAGTTCCGGAGTCAGTTCGTCGGCGACAACTGAAGTTCCTCAAGAAGCGAGTGCTACCCCGGAGCCAACTGCTGCGGATCACCGCAGTAGCCAAGTCGAGGGTGGAGCACTTGCTTTATTGGAGAAACGAGAGTTGGAGTTGAGGATGTCTAACCCAGCTGGGACTGGGACGTCTTCGACTGGTTTCGGATTTTCTCCGAGTTTGACCCCAGTCAATTTAGCTGGCGGTGCCTGGTCAAACACACTTTGGCCAGAGCAGCGTGCCATACAGAGACTAAGTGGAGTCCCGGAAAGTTCGGAATCCCAATTGACTGTGACCCTCCGGAATTGTCGGAAGCTGAGATGTTTGCGATTGGAAGAGCACAGCTCGAGAAGTGGATGAGTGTCCCGGTTGGGACAGTTCACCCGGTGGATGTAGCTTATGCACCACGTCACAATGGTTATGATCTGTGGGGTTTTATCCGAGCTGCAAGTAAAACTGCTCGTCATTTGTTGTCGGTGACCCGGTCTCCGGCTGCAAGATGGTTGAATGTGTTCCGAGCTGAGCGACGTCGAATCCCAGTGGTATCTGATCTCAGAGTGACTCGAGTATATCTGGACAAGATGCCTTCGATAGTCTGTGTTGCCATCCTCCAGACGGTGTTATATGAAGCTGGGTATGCGTTTATCAACCAAGTACCCGCATGGCCGTCACTCCGAGAAGTATCTGGAGTCGCGGATGATATTATCCGAGCTGAAATCACACTGATAGCGTGTTGCTTGACTGAAGAACCCACTTCCTGGAAAAATGCAGTCGGATCAACGCCGTATCATGTACGCCAACCGACTGGCCCACTGCTGATGCCTCCAGATCTGAGATCTAGCGCGGGAGCCGATCCCGGACAAGATGTTGAGATGGAGATTATGGATGCGGATACTCAGCTTTTCCTGGGTTCTGAAGTGTTGATTCGACTCCACAATACTGGCCGTCGGTCTAGGAGCCCAGAATCAAGTGTGGAAGGCGAACCCAGCCGAAAGAGGGCATTCCTGGCCAAGTCTAGTGCCGGGAATTCAATCCCGTCCTATTACAGCTCAAGTGTGCCTTCTGAGGATGTGTCGATGACCGACCCTGTACCAAGTTTGGTCGGAGGTAACTCGGATACGTCCATGGTACTTGCTGATGATAGTGGCAATCTCTCCGGGTTCAGTTCCTCGGGTTCGTCATTGATGTCTGCAACTGATTATATGATCGGATCTGGGACGCATATGCCCATGTCCGGTGCATCAGTCATGATGGGAGGCGTTGCTGCAGCAGCTCAAGGTGGGGGCTTCCCGATGATGACCATCACCACGACCACTGACTTAGGCAAGTCTGATCCAGGAATAGCTCAAATTCCTTCCGGAACGAAGCGCGATATTTATCCCGCACAAATTCCGTTGCCAAGTACTCCCAGAGTAAGCAAGAACTCGGACAGCTCTCAACAGCCCATGACTAGTCCAGCAACCAGCCAGTTTGAACCCGGGGCGGGTGGATTCAATTTTCACCCTATTAATCCTCAGAGACCAAACGTGACCAAAAGTGAATTAGTCATGGCTCAGAGGCATGACCAGGAAATTGATCAGCTCAGAGACAATGCTTGGGCCCAAATTCAATCGGAGCGATCGTAGATTCAAGAAATGCAAGCCCAGGCGGATAAAGAGCCAAAGGATGAGACGCAGCGTCAACGTGAGAAAGCCCAAAGACTCCAGGATATGGCCTCAGAATCCCAGCGTTCCCAGCAATTAGCAAACCAATCCCGGCAACAACCGGAATTGGAAGCTTTGGAACGCAGAACGAGCTGCTGAAGAAACTGAGCGATGCCGGGATGATGAGGCTAGAGCGCAATATCTGCTGTCAGTGCAAAAGGATCTCGAAGAAGCTGAAAACCGAGCTCGACAAGCTGAAACCCAGTCTAAAGATCGAGCTACGCAAGTCACAGCTCAGTATGAAGCGGAGCTGCTACGACTAAGAGAGCAGTATACTCGAGAACAGGAGACGACCCAGATTCGGATCACTCGAGTTCAGTGACTCCTCGCAAGATGAGCTTGAAGGACAATTTGGTGAAGTACCCCAGGCCAAGGACCTTAACTCTGGTTCTGGGACTCGTGTCATGGTGCAAACCATGACTCCTCACGATGCCTTGGAAAAATTTGATGAGCGCAAAAATGTGGAGGACCGAGTGGACTGGTGGGGGCGTTTTATGTATTACGCCACCATGGCACCCTGGGACGACAAAACCCGGGTCGTGCAACTCCGGATGAGACTTTCAGGAGCTCTGAAGGATTGGTGCACTCAACTTCCAAATGGAGTTCGCACGAACTGGAAGAAACTCTCCCACGTGTTCAAGAAGGAGTGGTGCCGTTCCGTTGGGTCAAAATCGGAGAAGTATTATTCTATGAAGATGCAAGATCTGGATACTCCCAGGATGTTCTTGTACCGATTAAACCGAGCTACGAAATCAAGTACGAGAGACCCCGGACAGACCGAGAAGCTCACATTCGGCGTTTCATCAAATCTTGGGTGACTTGAAGTTGAGAACTACTCTCCAAGGACAAAACTTTGATACCATCGAGGAACTGGAAAGTACCTTGAAACGTATCGAAGCGCTTAACCATGGTGAAAACCAGGAGTCCCGGAATTATCAGCAGAAGTGACGACCAGCTCAGAATTTGCTATTTGGAAGGTACAAACCTCCACAGCGCCGAACTGAGAGACAAGCTTACGTTGTTGGAAACGCTGAAGCAGATTTGGATCCTGGAAGACACACCCATTTCCAGGATAGTGGTGAACAAGGTTTCGAAGCAGACACGGAGTACGATGTGACTGATTACCCGGAAGGTGCCAACGTCTCTGAACGCACTTCCCCGGTAATGATGGCTGCTCCTCGATCTGAAAACAGTCCTGGAAATCTTCCAACGGATGAGGAGATTTTCAGAGTCGCTGAGAAGATGGCCTAAACCCCGATCTGGAAATCGACCTTATGGACCCGGAGATGTCCCGTTCCCCGAAAAGAAATGCGACCAATGCGGCAGTGTACTTCATACAACTGACCGATGCTGGAGCGGGCTTGTCTGTGGGAGATGCCATGATGAAGGACATCCGACGCAGTATTGCCGACGTCATCCATGTTCCAAGTGTGGTGACTATCACCGCCGGGGTTATGTGACATGTGATCGGCTTTGAAGGCGGTACGTGAAGTGATCCGTACCGGAGGCTCAATTGAGAGCCTCGATCCCGGAATCGTTCAGCCCCTTACTGACGGCCCGGATCCCGGATCGCCGTTTAACCTCTAGGCTCGCTGGTTGGGAAACCAGTGCGTGACGAGCCTAAGTCCCATGCATTCTGTGCCTTTGCATATGTGGGCCCAGCCCTTCCATGTTGGCACAGTAATAACCCCCAATGTACATCATTTGATCAAGAATGTGTTTATTTCTTCAAGTCCCAGACGGAACCTGAGACCCCAGAAGCTGAGTTCGAGAATCACCTGGAATTCGCTTTGGTCCCGGGAGAACGATACGGATGGTGGAGCAATCACACCTTGACTGGCAACAAACGAGCTATGGCAATGGTACACGGAGCCATTTTCAACCACCGGACCCAGATCCTGATGGATACTGGAGCCTCGACGAGCATTTTGAGCCTTGATTTAGCACGCAAGGTAAAGCTCAAGCTCAGATCGGGTTATCGACTCCGAGTGATTGGAATCGGAGATGCTCCGACGTATGTAACAGCCCAAGCTCGGATCAAGTTGACTCTGGGATTACGTGTTGTGTATGTTATGGATATCTGGGTCGGGAATATCGGCCAAGGGATCGACTGTCTACTGGGAATGGATTTCATGGTGGCAGCCGGAGTCAGAATCTGTGCAAGAGAAGGAGTGGTCAGACTCCCGGATGAAGAATCAATTTTCCTGGTCGGAGGACCGGAAGTAGACCATTTGGGAACACGAATTGACGTTCGAGTGTCCGAAGGCTTAGATTTGGAACCCGGGGAATCAATGATCCTTCCAGTTAAGAATCGCCAACTGGATCCTGAGAATACTGAGTAATGGGCCGGGAGAGGAGATCCCTGGGTGACGCAGTTCATGTATGGAGCAGGACGAAAGCCGAAAGCTGTCAAAATAGTGAACATTTCGGATCGAACTGCGAAATTGAACCCTCACACAGTGGTAGCTTCCCTGTTTGAAAAAGGATTCTTACCCAACGGAAGACGATTTGTGAGACCAAGATCACGGAAATACCCAGAATGGTCCCAGCTTGTCTATTGAAGCAGAGCCATACCGAGAATTCCAGGATCGCGAGGATTTCGCAGCTCGGAAGGCGGAACGTGAAGCTCCTCCTGCAGTACCGAAGCCGATTCACCCCTGGCCCAAGAAATTGTTGTTGAAGAAGACCCAGTTTAATTCCGGAAATTCATCGTCAAAAGTGGCAGAACTCAGCGATAGAAGTGCGAAAGCGTACGTAGTAGGCACACACACACCTCCATTGCCTCGTTGACCGAAGCCAATGGGTTTTAAACAGGTTCGTTTTGTCGCTCCACTTCCACCCCTGAGGATGAAATTGTCCGAGGAATGGTTTCTGGAATCCCGGATTTGCTTCCGGAAAGTGATGACTCCCAGTCTGAATCAGCAGTTTCGGATCAAGATTCGGTTGAAGATCCTGAATTACGAAGAACTCATAGCTCATTGGTTGGCGGTGGTATAACGTCACGTCAAGTATCCCAGGAATTGGATCGCGCTTTCCCAGAAGAATATGTGAATTTTGTTGCTGATACAATGTCTCGACTACAGGAATCGCTAACCCGGTGCTTACGTGTTGAAATTGACGAAGTTGACGGAGAGGAGAGGCCACAGTATGTTTCCATGAAGGAAGTGAACTGCTGAGCAATCTGAGAAATCAATTAGCTGCCCTCCCGGAACTAAAGGATCTGAGTCCGAAGTGTGATCTGACGAAAGCTGATGTGGGAGTCCCAGGTGACACCACTCCGGAAATGAATGCTCAAGTGCACGATATCTTAAGTGTTTCATCATTCGCTGTTTTGGGAGATGGTAATGCCGTACCAACCCTGGCAAGAGGTGTCGTATGTGATCTGGATGTCGGGGATGCCAAACCGGTAGCTCAGAACCCGGCCTGTTCGATCTCAGCATCTTTTGAAAGTATCCGAATTACTGAAGAAGCTGCTGGAAACGAAATTGATCGAATACTCGGAGTCGGACTGGGCTTCGCCAATCGTCATTGTGATGAAGAAGAATGGAGTCGATATTCGCTTTGTATTGACTATCGCATGGTTAACCAGCTGATCAAGCTCATGCATTATCCTCTGCCCCTGATCGACGACTTGCTGATTGGGTTCGAGAGTGTGATGTGGTTCCTCAGTTTGGATATGGCCAGCGGATTCTGGGCTGTGCCGATGGCTCTCCGAGCAAAGCTCATTTCTGCGTTTATCTGCCCACTCGGGCATTTTCAGTGGACCCGGATGCCGTTCGATCTAAAGAACGCTCCGTTGATCTATCAGCAGATGTTAGACAATTGCCTCTGGGGATTTGTCAGGCTCTCGCCAAGGAAGAAGCCCTGGTCGATGCAGATGTCTTGGAATTTTGGGAATCAAACCCGATTCTCCAGCTAAAGATGGAGAAATCCCAGTTTTGTGCGCGGAAATGACGGTGTTCCGAAGGAACATCCCGGCTCCGCCCCAGCTGAACCCGGTTCTGGGACGAAGTTTCTACATTGGTGATATCGCTTATGGGGCGGCTACCTGGGAACAGTTTTGCACGGATCTGAATCGTCTGTTATATCGCCTCCGGTATTGGGGTATTTCTGTGAGTTTACCCAAGAGCAAATTTGGGAAGCGCACTATTTCCTACTTATCTCATGAAATTGGAGCCGAGGGATCCGAGCCAAACCCAAGATTGCGAAAAGCGTTCTGAGTTTGCCGTTCCCAACCACTCTGAAAGGAGTGCAGTCATTTCTGGGAAGTCTGAATTACTACAACAAGTTTATTGAAGATCTCCCGGTTGTGGCTTCTGTGCTTTATGAGCTAACAGACGAACAGATCAAAGCTGGAAGGGATCTCACCCGAGCAAAAGAGGCGTTTGAGATTCTGAAGCGGAAAATAGTATCAACTCCACTTCTCAGACACCCGGATCGAGAAAAACCGTTCGTGATCATCATTCATGCGAATCCTTGGGCTGCGTGTGCAGTTCTCGGACAAGAATACGATGGCGCGATCCTCCTGGTGCGTTACACTGGGCGAGTTCTACATGATCAGGAGCTCAAGTATCACCCGGCTGAGAAAGAAGTCGTGGCTCTGATCCGGGTTCTGCGAGTGTTCCACTCGATGTTGGTGGGAACCAAGCTGATCAAGGTGTACACTCGGTATTCAGTCCTGCGTTGGTTATTCAAGTCTCAATCGCTGAAAGGACGTTGTGAACAATGGGCTACCCGCATGTCGCCCTGGCCTCTGGAAGTCCACAAGATCAGGAAGGATGAGGATGGCTTAGCTGCAATTCTGTGAGCTGGGATCACACCCCGTGATCAGCTTGATAAGATCGCGGAAAACTTGATCCCGGACAAGGGAAGCATTGTCCGCGCTCCTCCAATCAGTCTGGAAATGCTGGTAGCAGATTACGAAGGATGGCTCCTCAGTTTTGATGGTGCAGCTAAACTCTCGGATCGACGAGGAAGTTCTGGTTGCATATTGTGGAAACTTCCATCCTGGGATGTGGTATAAGCTCGAGGATTTCACTTCAGCGACATCACTGTCAATGAAGCTGAATATCATGGGCTAATTGAAGGTTCTAAGATGGCGATAACTCGAGGCATCACAGAATTGGTCATCGTTGGTCATTCCCGAATTGCAATCCAACAGGCTCAAGGTTTGATTCAATGTCTGACTCCATGATTACAGTTGTTACTCGGTGAGTTCGAGACACTTCGTCCGAAGTTCCGATCTGTGAGGTTGGTGCATGTCAAGCGAGAATTTAATGCTGCAGCGGATTACTTGACAACCAAGGCATTGCTGGCAAAAGATGGTGTGGAGATTACGGATCCGGCGGAATTGATGCAGCTAAAACAACTGAATCGAATCCCGGAGAAGTTAATCAAAGCAGAAGCAGTCTCAACGCCTGAACCAGAAAGACAACTGGAAGCTGATTCCGAGCCTGAAGGCGAGGTGGTCCCAGAAGCTCTCTCTATCACAGAAGCTGCGGAACCTCTGACCCCGAATGCAAACATATTCATGGTTACTCGAAGTCAAGTCCGGATGGAAAATTCCTCGGATGTTGAGGATGAAGTGAACAGCAGAATTTCACCTGAAGTATCAGCAGAACACAGGGAAGTATACTTCCCGGAATCTGCAACTCCGGTTGCGTCCATTAATGAACGTTGGAGACGTATTCTAGCCCAGCAAGAAGCTGAACCTTGGACTCGGAGACTTCGAGCATTCTTGGAAGGAAAACTGGAGAGCCTATCTGCCAAAGAGGCAGATAACGTTGCTAAAATTGCTGACCAGATTATACTTGATTCGCGGGGAGCTCTCTACCATTTGAGTAGACCTAATCCGAATCGACCCGGGATGCAGCAGACAATCCGGCTAGTCGTACCGACATCTCTCCGGGATGATCAATGCTACATCTGAGCCATGAAAATTACCAAGGCGCTCATCAAGGAATACCCGAACATTTGAACGATTGCGCCTAGAGTATTACTGGCCAGGCATGTATGCAGATGTGGAACGCTGTGTGAAGGAATGTGTAGATTGCGTCACAGCTAAAGGAGCTCCACCCAATCCCGGTCCGTCACCAGGAAATCTTCTGGCAACTCGACCTTTTGAAGTGGTGTCTATGGATTTTGTCACTCATCTACCGAAATCCGACCGAGGAAACGTGTTCCTGCTGCTGTTCCAATGCTCATTTTCTGGTTATGTGATGTTATGAATTCGACCACAGCGCAGGAGGTTGCTGAAGCTTACATGGAAGTAGTTTTCCAGCGCTTTGGTGCCAGTGAGCTGTTACGCCATGACCGGGATCCCAGATTCATGAGCGAGGTATTCACCCGTTTCCGAGAAATGCTGGGTAGTCGTCAGCGGGCTACTCTAGCTTATAGGCCTCAAGCGAATGGACAGCAAGAACGATCTGTGCAAACCGTGGTACGGTCGATCCGAGCCTATGTTTCAAACCTGATCAGAGCGACTGGGACGACCAAGTGGAGAAGTTGATGTGGGCTTTGAACACGTCATTCGACGCTACGCGCCTGGATACTCCGTTCTATTTGGTTCATGGCTGGGATCCTAAGAGTACAGTATCCGCTATGTTGGGATCTTCGCCGACTGGGCTTGACCAGAAAACTGCTTATGAATGGCGTCGCAAGACTCAGAGGCAGTATGGATATGCTCAATCCTGGGCAAAAGATCTCCAAGCAGAAGCTAAAGAGAGACGTTCGGAAGCCCAGACTAAAGTTTGGCAAGAATTATCTGATCGACTCAAAGGAGGGTTCGAAGTCGGAGATGCTGTGTGGTTGTTTCTGGGACGTGTACAGCCTGGTCTGACGAAGAAATTTGCTCATCTGTGGCACGGCCCGTTCAGGATTCTCGAGACCTCAGACGACTTTCGTTGCAAACTGAAGATTGAAGGCTCCGGGTACAAATTGTATCCCTGGGTTCATGTCAGTAGGCTGAAGTCCCGAGCACTTTTCCCGGAAAGACCTACAGCTGAAGTGGAAGTAGCTGATGAGGATGATTTC
>JAAKBD010000234.1:0-15232 GCA_012656105.1 Phytophthora syringae
CCTCAGAGACCAAACGTGACTAAAAGTGAATTAGTCATGGCTCAGAGGCATGACCAGGAAATTGTTCAGCTCAGAGACAATGCTTGGGCTGAAATTCAATCGGAGCGATCGTAGATTCAAGAGTATGAAGCCCAGGCGGATAAAGAGCAGTTTATGAGAACGCAGAAGTCAACGTGAGAAAGCCCAAAGACTCCAGGATATGGCCTCAGAATCCCAGCGTTCCCAGCAATTAGCAAGCCAATCCCGGCAACAACCGGAATTGAAGCTTTGGAACGCAGAACGAGCTGCTGAAGAAACTGAGCGATGCCGGGATGATGAGGCTAGAGCGCAATATCTGCTGTCAGTGCAAAAGGATCTCGAAGAAGCTGGAAACCGAGCTCGACAAGCTGAAACCCAGTCTAAAGATCGAGCTACGCAAGTCACAGCTCAGTATGAAGCGGAGCTGCTACGACTAAGAGAGCAGTATACTGAGAACAGGAGACGACCCAGATTCGGATCACTCGAGTTCGAGTGACTCCTCGCAAGATGAACTTGAAGGACAATTTGGTGAAGTACCCCAGGCCAAGGACCTTAACTCTGGTTCTGGGACTCGTGTCATGGTGCAAACCATGACTCCTCACGATGCCTTGGAAAAATTTGATGAGCGCAAAAATGTGGAGGACCGAGTGGACTGGTGGGGGCGTTTTATGTATTACGCCACCATGGCACCCTGGGACGACAAACCCGGTCGTGCAACTCCGGATGAGACTTTCAGGAGCTCTGAAGGATTGGTGCACTCAACTTCCAAATGGAGTTCGCACGAACTGGAAGAAACTCTCCCACGTGTTCAAGAAGGAGTGGTGCCGTTCCGTTGGGTCAAAATCGGAGAAGTATTATTCTATGAAGATGCAAGATCTGGATACTCCCAGGATGTTCTTGTACCGATTAAACCGAGCTACGAAATCAAGTACGAGAGACCCCGGACAGACCGAGAAGCTCACATTCGGCGTTTCATCAAATCTTGGGTGACTTGAAGTTGAGAACTACTCTCCAAGGACAAAACTTTGATACCATCGAGGAACTGGAAAGTACCTTGAAACGTATCGAAGCGCTTAACCATGGTGAAAACCAGGAGTCCCGGAATTATCAGCAGAAGTGACGACCAGCTCAGAATTTGCTATTTGGAAGGTACAAACCTCCACAGCGCCGAACTGAGAGACAAGCTTACGTTGTTGGAAACGCTGAAGCAGATTTGGATCCTGGAAGACACACCCATTTCCAGGATAGTGGTGAACAAGGTTTCGAAGCAGACACGGAGTACGATGTGACTGATTACCCGGAAGGTGCCAACGTCTCTGAACGCACTTCCCCGGTAATGATGGCTGCTCCTCGATCTGAAAACAGTCCTGGAAATCTTCCAACGGATGAAGAGATTTTCAGAGTCGCTGAGAAGATGGCCTAAACCCCGATCTGGAAATCAACCTTATGGACCCGGAGACATCCCGTTCCCCGAAAAGAAATGCGACCAATGCGGCAGCGTACTTCATGCGACTGACCGATGCTGGAGCGGGCTTGTCTGTGGGAGATGCCATGATGAAGGACATCCGACGCAGTATTGCCGACGTCAACCATGTTCCAAGTGTGGTGACTATCACCGCCGGGGGTTATGTGACATGTGATCGGCTTTGAAGGCGGTACGTGAAGTGATCCGTACCGGAGGCTCAATTGAGAGCCTCGATCCCGGAATCGTTCAGCCCTTACTGACGGCCCGGATCCCGGATCGCCGTTTAACCTCTAGGCTCGCTGGTTGGGAAACCAGTGCGTGACGAGCCTAAGTCCCATGCATTCTGTGCCTTTGCATATGTGGGCCCAGCCCTTCCATGTTGGCACAGTAATAACCCCCAATGTACATCATTTGATCAAGAATGTGTTTATTTCTTCAAGTCCCAGACGGAACCTGAGACCCCAGAAGCTGAGTTCGAGAATCACCTGGAATTCGCTTTGGTCCCGGGAGAACGATACGGATGGTGGAGCAATCACACCTTGACTGGCAACAAACGAGCTATGGCAATGGTACACGGAGCCATTTTCAACCACCGGACCCAGATCCTGATGGATACTGGAGCCTCGACGAGCATTTTGAGCCTTGATTTAGCACGCAAGGTAAAGCTCAAGCTCAGATCGGGTTATCGACTCCGAGTGATTGGAATCGGAGATGCTCCGACGTATGTAACAGCCCAAGCTCGGATCAAGTTGACTCTGGGATTACGTGTTGTGTATGTTATGGATATCTGGGTCGGGAATATCGGCCAAGGGATCGACTGTCTACTGGGAATGGATTTCATGGTGGCAGCCGGAGTCAGAATCTGTGCAAGAGAAGGAGTGGTCAGACTCCCGGATGAAGAATCAATTTTCCTGGTCGGAGGACCGGAAGTAGACCATTTGGGAACACGAATTGACGTTCGAGTGTCCGAAGGCTTAGATTTGGAACCCGGGGAATCAATGATCCTTCCAGTTAAGAATCGCCAACTGGATCCTGAGAATACTGAGTAATGGGCCGGGAGAGGAGATCCCTGGGTGACGCAGTTCATGTATGGAGCAGGACGAAAGCCGAAAGCTGTCAAAATAGTGAACATTTCGGATCGAACTGCGAAGTTGAACCCTCACACAGTGGTAGCTTCCTGTTTGAAAAAGGATTCTTACCCAACGGAAGACGATTTGTGAGACCAAGATCACGGAAATACCCAGAATGGTCCCAGCTTGTCTATTGAAGCAGAGCCATACCGAGAATTCCAGGATCGCGAGGATTTCGCAGCTCGGAAGGCGGAACGTGAAGCTCCTCCTGCAGTACCGAAGCCGATTCACCCCTGGCCCAAGAAATTGTTGTTGAAGAAGACCCAGTTTAATTCCGGAAATTCATCGTCAAAAGTGGCAGAACTCAGCGATAGAAGTGCGAAAGCGTACGTAGTAGGCACACACACACCTCCATTGCCTCGTTGACCGAAGCCAATGGGTTTTAAACAGGTTCGTTTTGTCGCTCCACTTCCACCCCTGAGGATGAAATTGTCCGAGGAATGGTTTCTGGAATCCCGGATTTGCTTCCGGAAAGTGATGACTCCCAGTCTGAATCAGCAGTTTCGGATCAAGATTCGGTTGAAGATCCTGAATTACGAAGAACTCATAGCTCATTGGTTGGCGGTGGTATAACGTCACGTCAAGTATCCCAGGAATTGGATCGCGCTTTCCCAGAAGAATATGTGAATTTTGTTGCTGATACAATGTCTCGACTACAGGAATCGCTAACCCGGTGCTTACGTGTTGAAATTGACGAAGTTGACGGAGAGGAGAGGCCACAGTATGTTTCCATGAAGGAAGTGAACTGCTGAGCAATCTGAGAAATCAATTAGCTGCCCTCCCGGAACTAAAGGATCTGAGTCCGAAGTGTGATCTGACGAAAGCTGATGTGGGAGTCCCAGGTGACACCACTCCGGAAATGAATGCTCAAGTGCACGATATCTTAAGTGTTTCATCATTCGCTGTTTTTGGGAGATGGTAATGCCGTACCAACCCTGGCAAGAGGTGTCGTATGTGATCTGGATGTCGGGGATGCCAAACCGGTAGCTCAGAACCCGGCCTGTTCGATCTCAGCATCTTTTGAAAGTATCCGAATTACTGAAGAAGCTGCTGGAAACGAAATTGATCGAATACTCGGAGTCGGACTGGGCTTCGCCAATCGTCATTGTGATGAAGAAGAATGGAGTCGATATTCGCTTTGTATTGACTATCGCATGGTTAACCAGCTGATCAAGCTCATGCATTATCCTCTGCCCCTGATCGACGACTTGCTGATTGGGTTCGAGAGTGTGATGTGGTTCCTCAGTTTGGATATGGCCAGCGGATTCTGGGCTGTGCCGATGGCTCTCCGAGCAAAGCTCATTTCTGCGTTTATCTGCCCACTCGGGCATTTTCAGTGGACCCGGATGCCGTTCGATCTAAAGAACGCTCCGTTGATCTATCAGCAGATGTTAGACAATTGCCTCTGGGGATTTGTCAGGCTCTCGCCCAAGGAAGAAGCCCTGGTCGATGCAGATGTCTTGGAATTTTTGGGAATCAAACCCGATTCTCCAGCTAAAGATGGAGAAATCCCAGTTTTGTGCGCGGAAATGACGGTGTTCCGAAGGAACATCCCGGCTCCGCCCCAGCTGAACCCGGTTCTGGGACGAAGTTTCTACATTGGTGATATCGCTTATGGGGCGGCTACCTGGGAACAGTTTTGCACGGATCTGAATCGTCTGTTATATCGCCTCCGGTATTGGGGTATTTCTGTGAGTTTACCCAAGAGCAAATTTGGGAAGCGCACTATTTCCTACTTATCTCATGAAATTGGAGCCGAAGGGATCCGAGCCAAACCCAAGATTGCGAAAAGCGTTCTGAGTTTGCCGTTCCCAACCACTCTGAAAGGAGTGCAGTCATTTCTGGGAAGTCTGAATTACTACAACAAGTTTATTGAAGATCTCCCGGTTGTGGCTTCTGTGCTTTATGAGCTAACAGACGAACAGATCAAAGCTGGAAGGGATCTCACCCGAGCAAAAGAGGCGTTTGAGATTCTGAAGCGGAAAATAGTATCAACTCCACTTCTCAGACACCCGGATCGAGAAAACCGTTCGTGATCATCATTCATGCGAATCCTTGGGCTGCGTGTGCAGTTCTCGGACAAGAATACGATGGCGCGATCCTCCTGGTGCGTTACACTGGGCGAGTTCTACATGATCAGGAGCTCAAGTATCACCCGGCTGAGAAAGAAGTCGTGGCTCTGATCCGGGTTCTGCGAGTGTTCCACTCGATGTTGGTGGGAACCAAGCTGATCAAGGTGTACACTCGGTATTCAGTCCTGCGTTGGTTATTCAAGTCTCAATCGCTGAAAGGACGTTGTGAACAATGGGCTACCCGCATGTCGCCCTGGCCTCTGGAAGTCCACAAGATCAGGAAGGATGAGGATGGCTTAGCTGCAATTCTGTGAGCTGGGATCACACCCCGTGATCAGCTTGATAAGATCGCGGAAAACTTGATCCCGGACAAGGGAAGCATTGTCCGCGCTCCTCCAATCAGTCTGGAAATGCTGGTAGCAGATTACGAAGGATGGCTCCTCAGTTTTGATGGTGCAGCTAAACTCTCGGATCGACGAGGAAGTTCTGGTTGCATATTGTGGAAACTTCCATCCTGGGATGTGGTATAAGCTCGAGGATTTCACTTCAGCGACATCACTGTCAATGAAGCTGAATATCATGGGCTAATTGAAGGTTCTAAGATGGCGATAACTCGAGGCATCACAGAATTGGTCATCGTTGGTCATTCCCGAATTGCAATCCAACAGGCTCAAGGTTTGATTCAATGTCTGACTCCATGATTACAGTTGTTACTCGGTGAGTTCGAGACACTTCGTCCGAAGTTCCGATCTGTGAGGTTGGTGCATGTCAAGCGAGAATTTAATGCTGCAGCGGATTACTTGACAACCAAGGCATTGCTGGCAAAAGATGGTGTGGAGATTACGGATCCGGCGGAATTGATGCAGCTAAAACAACTGAATCGAATCCCGGAGAAGTTAATCAAAGCAGAAGCAGTCTCAACGCCTGAACCAGAAAGACAACTGGAAGCTGATTCCGAGCCTGAAGGCGAGGTGGTCCCAGAAGCTCTCTCTATCACAGAAGCTGCGGAACCTCTGACCCCGAATGCAAACATATTCATGGTTACTCGAAGTCAAGTCCGGATGGAAAATTCCTCGGATGTTGAGGATGAAGTGAACAGCAGAATTTCACCTGAAGTATCAGCAGAACACAGGGAAGTATACTTCCCGGAATCTGCAACTCCGGTTGCGTCCATTAATGAACGTTGGAGACGTATTCTAGCCCAGCAAGAAGCTGAACCTTGGACTCGGAGACTTCGAGCATTCTTGGAAGGAAAACTGGAGAGCCTATCTGCCAAAGAGGCAGATAACGTTGCTAAAATTGCTGACCAGATTATACTTGATTCGCGGGGAGCTCTCTACTATTTGAGTAGACCTAATCCGAATCGACCCCGGGATGCAGCATACAATCTCCGGCTAGTCGTACCGACATCTCTCCGGGATGATCAACCCTACATCTGAGCCATGAAAATTACCAAGGCGCTCATCAAGGAATTACCCGAACATTTGAACGATTGCGCCTAGAGTATTACTGGCCAGGCATGCATGCAGATGTGGAATGCTGTGTGAAGGAATGTGTCGATTGCGTCACAGCTAAAGGAGCTCCACCCAATCCAGGTCCGTCACCAGGAAATCTTCTGGCAACTCGACCTTTTCAAGTGGTGTCTATGGATTTTGTCACTCATCTACTGAAATCTGACCGAGGAAACGTGTTCCTGCTGCTGTTCCAATGCTCATTTTCTGGTTATGTGCTTTGAATTCGACCACAGCGCAGGAGGTTGCTGAAGCTTGCATGGAAGTAATTTTCCAGCGCTTTGGTGCCAGTGAGCTGTTACGCCATGACCGGGATCCCAGATTCATGAGCGAGGTATTCACCCGTTTCCGAGAAATGCTGGGTCGTCGTCAGCGGGCTACTCTAGCTTATAAACCTCAAGCGAATGGACAGCAAGAACGATATGTGCAAACCGTGGTACGGTCGATCCGAGCCTATGCTTCAAAACCTGATCAGATCGACTGGGACGACCAAGTGGAGAAGTTGATGTGGGTTTTGAACTCGTCATTCGACGCTACGCGCCTGGATATACTCCGTTCTATTTGGTTCATGGCTGGGATCCTTAGAGTACAGTATCCGCTATGTTGGGATCTTCGCCGACTGGGCTTGACCTGAAAACTGCTTATGAATGGCGTCGCAAGACTCAGAGGCAGTATGAATATGCTCAATCCTGGGCAAAAGATCTCCAAGCAGAAGCCAAAGAGAGACGTTCGGAAGCCCAGACTAAAGTTTGGCAAGAATTATCTGATCGACTTAAAGGAGGGTTCGAAGTCGGAGATGCTGTGTGGTTGTTTCTGGGACGTGTACAGCCGCGTCTGACGAAGAAATTTGCTCATCTGTGGCACGGTCCATTCAGGATTCTCGAGACCTCAGACGACTTTCGTTGCAAACTGAAGATTGAAGGTTCCGGGTACAAATTGTATCCCTGGGTTCATGTCAGTAGGCTGAAGACCCGAGCACTTTTCCCGGAGAGACCTACAGCTGAAGTGGAAGTAGCTGATGAGGATGATTTCGATACAGCACTCCTGCCTGAAGATGTGTCTGAAACTGATGCGACTCAAGATGTTTTCGAAGTGGAGACCATTCAGGATTTTCGCTGGGTTAAACGAACTCGGACTTCGAGACGAGTCGGGGAGTATCTAGTGAAATGGAAAGGATACCCGGACCCAGCATGGCTCCCAGTATCCCAGCTAAATTGTGGCGCTTTGCTATATGAGTTCAACAAAAGCGCTAGAGCACAAGGTCGGTTCCGAGCCATGCAGTCTGGTGATGATCCACCTGAGCCTCGTGCTCAGTAGGCTAGGAACCTTGCATGTGTGCATAGTGTATAATGTGAATCTTGTATTTTGTTAATATCCGCTACGCTGGGATCCTGAAGTTGTTTCTGAAAGACTGAGTTCACGGGAAGATGCCGTGAGAAGGAAATGATCCCAGAAAATGACGACATTCAGTGGAGCCCAAAGGAGTTGTGAAATGAACGATATTAAAGTTAAGACTGATGGGCTACATGCAATTACGTATGAGCACGACCATCGACTTGGCTATGGCGCTTTTGCTGCTGTGGTAAGTGCTACTTGAAAGAAATGGTGAGTAGCAGACGTTCAAACATCCGCAGGTTCTGGGAGAGTGTTGATGGCACGAGCCTCCATGCTCAGTCGGCGCGTCTGAAGATAACGCGGAGCGAGGTTCAGGAAATCTTGGTCCGAAGAACGCGTCGCCCACTGAACCCGAGCAGGCTCCCGATGGTCGAGCTCCGCCAACTGGTCTGAGAGTAACCTCTTTGACTCTGGGCTGCGGAAGATCCAATCACAAGTACAGGCGGGAACTGCCCACAAACCTGGCTCATACCAAATGTCATCGCGATAACCTGGGATCTTCTCCAGACCAGTCACCAAAAGTCGCTTCTTCAAAGCGAAATTTTGAGCTCGTGACTTCCTGTCAGCATACCAATTGCGGAGCGCGGTCTTCTTGGATTCAGAACAGAGATAGAAGCGCGGATCAGCCTCGAAGTCGTAATCCTGAGTCACAGTGACCCAGTATCCACGTTCCCAGTACTGGTGTCGCCAATCCCACATGAAATGGATTACCAGACGAAGTCCACGGCGCATTTCCATGGATAATTCCACAACTGTGAAAAATATGAAAGTTGTGAAACGTTTGTTCCACATTTCGTCCCAAGGCTTGATCTCAGAATCCAGCAATTCCCAGTAAGCGAAAGGGTCGTAGCGAGCATGGAGTGCAGCAATCCCAGTACGGCACGCAGTATATCCAGGAAAACCGACTGTTTGGCCATGTACATGCTGAACCTTGATGCCGTTGTAGTTCCAGCTTGAATTCCTAGGTTGTAGTTCCTCGATCAAGTCATAGGACACATAATGAGTCGAGAGAGAAGTCTCCGAATCTTCCTCGGGAGAACCACCGTGAGACTGGGATTGACGTCGGCTTTTCTTGGACCCGGAACCACCAACTGACCAATTTCCACCCCGTGATCGTTTATTCCCTGTGGAAGAACGTGATTTTGGCCTCTTAGAGGATCGAGCTTGAATTGGACTCTTGCCCTTCGGCTTGGTGCCATGGAAATCTTCGTCATTATTATCATCCAGCCCATCGTCAAAATCCGACGCAAAATAACCATCCATGGGATCATCAGAGTCATCCTCAAGCCGGTCTGGAAGTGGCTTCCAAGGTGCGGGTATGTCATTGTTGTCAGGATCCTGGATCCTAGCTACGGCAGCCTCGTAATAAACTTCGGGAACGAAGGAACTCCATGGCGTATCGTCCAGTTTCTCCCAGAAAATCATCGAAATCAGCATTTCAAACAGAGCGCGTCTGCCGAATTGATCATGCGAAGTCTTGGACTGACGCAACTCGCTAACTGCATCCCAGAAATGCATCCCAGCCAGAAGCAATTCCCAGACGTCCGCACGGACATCATCTCGGTCAAAACGCTCCGGCAAATTCAAGATCACTTCTGCAGGACTCTTCACACTGGGCGAGTCTCGTCGAGCTTTCACCCGTTCAGGATGGTACGAACGGGGACACTGAGCTAAAGAGAGGCGGTCGGTATACGATTTGGCAACTGGAGATGTGGAAGAAGCCGATGGTGCGGTACTTGAGGATGAATGCGTCAAGTCAATCGCAGGAATGTGCAACGCTTGGTACGAAGGTCGATGCCGAGAACCCGTATGCCCTTTCAAGGACCGAGGTTTGGGTTTCAGTTGGGATAGTTGCAATTCAGAGCCAGGAACTCCAGACTTCTTGGACCCAGACTTGGGAGTCGTCGGCGAAACAGCGGATGAACTTGGATGTTGGAGCACCGGCGTCATGAAGCCTGGTGGTGTCTGGAAATGCAGCGTTGGAGCCGACGATGCCGAAGTAGCATGAACAAGACTGGAAAGAGTTTGAGCAGCCGCTTGGCTGGGGTGCATGGCGTCTGGGGCAGCTGGTTTGGATGTTGGTCCCAGCTCCGACGTAGTAAGCCGCGTGAACACCTCGCAGTCATCACTTGGCAAATCCCGAGCTGAGATCGTCATGCTTGTGCGAGCTTCAGCAGGCACTGGGCGGCCATTCTGGAAACACTCCAAAATTCCGAGTAGTCGCGGCCAGTGTCCCGTGAAAGAAACGTTATCCATCAGGAAATTCATCACATGTGGGGCCGAGAAAGGGCGAGCCTGGGCAAGTTGCTCTTGTAAACCGAACAATTATCTCTCATTTTGACGAAGCTGATCCCGTAATGCGTGAACTTCAGTGGTAGACTTGTCATGTTCATCAGAAAGTGTGTGAAGCTCGTCGCGCAACCGCGAAATCTCGGATTTCAAAGCAGTCACTTGAGCGTCTGCAGAAGACCCCGGGTTGGCTCGGCTCAGTGCCTAAGCATGCTGCAATTTAATCCTCAGGACCCTCAGCCGCATGTCCCTCTTTCTGCCGAATCAGCTTGGTAACAAGTTCGTTCACTTTGGCGGCTAGCCGCGAAGCTTGAACCGCTGTGTCTGGGTTGACACCGCGCAGTCGAAGCGCCTGAATCTCCCGAACCATGTGCTGCAAATACCGAGCCGTATCAAGAACGCGAGTAGCCAGTCCCTCGACTTCATAGCATCTAGCTAGAGGCAAAGCCTCACGCTCCAGCCGTACGCGAGTCAGCGGGTCGGAGAAGTCTGGCGCCTTGGTCACAGATAGGCTGCAGCACCTCGTGCACGGCATGCCCACCTGTAAGCGTGTCTAATTTGACCAAGTCGGTGATAGTGAAATGCGGCACTAGTTTTGGGTACACGACACCGCCAAGGTCTTCCTCGAGGTCTTCTCCGCGACGTACGACTGCCAGAGAGGCCGGTATGCAAAGTGAGGCAGGAGCCAGAAGGTTGGTCCCGGCTGTCAAGCCAGTAGGTGACACGGGTAGCGCTCGCGAATCTGATGCCGATGAACTGGAGCTCGACTCCATGGCCATGGAAGTACTAGGCGCGAGTGACGTGGAGTGGCTGTGCTGGCGACGGACTGCGAAGAGATCACGGGAGCCAGGGACGCAGCAGACGAAGTTGCGGAAGCAGCAGAGGATGTGGCGCTAGTAGACGGCTTGTTCGCTGTGACCGCTAGATCACCACCGGTGCTGGCAGCGCTGGACGCGGCAGACGTGGCAACAGGCGCCATGGAGGTCTCCGCCGTAGACGTCGGAGCTGAAGAATCACCGGTCGAGGCGTCTGCGGTGGCGTCGACTGGCGGTGGCGTCTGGGACGAATCATAGACGTTGTTAGCAAGCGCCATGTGGGCGTGAAGCCGGAAGAGGAAGCGCGCGTGAAACAACTGGAGCCGCACTCCGTGTGGTGCGTTGTGGATTGGGAAATGACTCGGGAGAACACTCAAAGTCGAGGCAAAAGCCGTCGTGGATGGGACGAGGCGCTGGTCGACATTTGTGTGTTATGTGTGCCGAGTCCAATTTGAAGAATGGCTCTGTGGACCCGGTTCACATACGGACGGTTGTGAAAAGGTGCCCCGAAGATTTCCGTGCACCCATTGAACGACTGTCTGCGCCCCCTCCCAGACTGGCTCGTCCCCGAAGTCTCGATCCGTCAAGTTACGGAAATTTGTTGTGGTCGGAACCCGGATCCCGGACACAAAGTCCCGGATCCCAGAAGTTGGTTTATCCCGGATGATGTTTGTCCAGATCCCGGAACAGCGTGGTGTACGAGAAGGAGTTGAACTGTGAAGAGTTTCGAAGTTACAGTCCCAGATCCCAGAGTGTGTGAAATCTTTCCTCGGATCGAGTCCGGGAAGAGTCGCATGGAAAGATCCTGGCAGTGGGTGCAAATCAGGCACGACGATCTGTCCAGATTCGAAGTCCGGTGTAATCCGACCAATCAGCGATCGACTCGGTGATGACGTGACTGACTGTCGAAGTGATCCCGAAAGTGGAAAGATGCCCTTGGGGGTCTTAGCCAATCGCTGTGATCGGTGATTAAAAGTGCTTGCCCTGGAAAGCGACTCCTCACGGCTCAGCCAATCAGCGACCCAGATTTTATTCAAGTGCGCGCCCGGAGTCACCCACGCCAGCAGTGTTGCAGAAGATTTTACCGAAGTTCAAGATGTAGCCAAGAGTAGTGAGCACGGGCCCTTGCCAAAGAGGTCTTTGTGTTTTGCATGTGTAGATATTCAATCAGAATTCGATTTGCCCCGTACCCCACAAGCATAAGTCAGTCATCCCTGAGCCGCTACCGTCTACTCACATAGGCGGGTGGTTGAAAGAGTACTTCGAAGGACCAACAAAATTCAACCCCAGTTAACCAAGCTTTTCGTGTTTCGGCATATCCAGTGCGGATATTTCGTATTCCCACTACTGAGTCCTTCGCTTTTCGCTCTTGGCTCGTCGGTGCTTCATATTTCCAGGAAGAAGGTGATCTCTCCTGTGAGTGCTTTCGGCAGAACGATATCCCGGGATAGTGGTTCCCGGAGTCGTTGGTTCGTTGTGCAAGAATCCCGGATAGTGGTTCCAGGACTTGCTTCTCTCGTCCCAGAAGGACGTGGTGCGCGGAAGTCTCGGTGTATCGCGAGTGCATCGGATTACGGCAGGCCTATCCCAGGTCAACAGCTCGCAGTTTGGACTCCCGGATCCCGGAAGTTCAGATTCGGCCCTAAGCTGGGGTATCGAGGAAGAGTATAAGCTACACAGACGGTTCCGAGCCGGGATCGTAGAAGAGTCGAGGCTGTTACACGGTTCTGAGCCGGAACCGTAGAAGAGGCCGTCAAGCGGTTCCGAGTCGGGATCCCAGAAGAGAAGAGGCTGTTACACGGTTCTGAGCCGGAACCGTAGAAGAGAAAGAAGAGGCCGTCAAGCGGTTCCGAGTCGGGATCCTAGAAGAGAAGAGGCTGTTACACGGTTCTGAGCCGGAACCGTAGAAGAGGAAGAAGAGGCCGTCAAGGTCCTGTCCCGGACCTGAGAAGAAGAGGACAAGTTTTTGTGTGGAGAGTGACGTGTATAAGAAGAAAACCCCGGGGCATTTCGGGCGAAGAAAGAACACAACACACGTGCAGAACCGAGATCTGCGAAGCAAGGGCTCGGCTCCGTTCTGGCTACATTTTGATTGGAGACTTTTCTGGGATCGGAGATCGTTGCTGTGACCGACATACGTCTGGGCCCACAGCGTATCCGTAGGAAGAACCAAGGAAAGGGATTACAAGAAGTGGTACACACACGCCCTCTTAGCCCGGATTAATATCCGAGCCGAGTGATCTGTGTCCGACAGTTTATTTCTGGAATCTGCAAGGTGCCTCACCACATCTTCCTAAAGACCAGGATGGGAATACAGGTATCGTGGTCTTTGTAGACCGATTGAGTAAGATGGTACATCTTGCGGCTGTGCCGGACACCATCGATGGCGAAGGTACAGCGAATCTGTTTATCGATAGGGTGTTTCGCCAGCATGGCTTACCCGCATCGATTGTCTCTGACAGAGACCCCGTTTCACGGGCCATTTCTGCTCGTCCGTGTTCACCGTGCTGGGCACGAAGTTGGATATGTCCACGGCGGATCATCCGCAGACTGACGGTCAAACCGAACGCGCGAATCGCGTTGTGGAGGATATCCTTCGAAGCACTTGTGCTGAGAAGCCAAAGCTTTGGAGCTCCATGCTCCCACTCGTTGATTTCGCATTGAATAATGATGTGCATGCCTCTACAGGCTACACGCCGTTCTACGTGAACGGTCTCTCTCACCCACGCGTCCCGTTGACGCTACCACTTCGTGGTTCTGGGCTTGGTGGGGGAGGAGAGCTCGATGAGCGACTTGCTGAAGTCAGCCCTAATACTGTTAAAAAACAGGTTGATGATTTTCTATCAACGCGTCTGAATGTCCTTCGACATGTGCGTGACGCAATGGCTGAGAGCCAAGACAAACAGAAGGAGTATGCAGATGCCAAGGGCAGAGGAAATGAGCAAAGCTTTGAGGTCGGAGACCTGGTTTTATTAAATGCCAAAAACCTCCCTACGCATGCAGTGACCGCGGTCTTCAAGACCAAGCTGCGTCCGCGCTTTGTGGGACCTTTCAAGGTCGTGGCCAAGAAGGGCCTGGCATATACGCTAAACCTCCCCAAGAGGATGCGAACGCATCCCGTGTTTTACGTGGGCCTGCTCAAGCCGTACCGGGACGCGTTGCAGGTTAGCTCGGAGGAGCTCGCGCCGCAGGTGGCGGAGCCACAGCGGCGGGCAGAAGACGAAACAGACCGTCAATCTGCCCCTGCATCCGAGCCACAGACTCCACGAGCTTGTCAAGCATCTCCACGATCGCGACATGACCTCGCTCAAGAGCGGCCAGCCGCTGAGCACACGACTCAGGTTTCTCAACCCAGTCGAGTCGGCTTGCAAAGCCATCGAACTTCGAGCGCCACAGCGGGACATCGTCCTCTAACGGCTCATTAGCCTGCTCCTGTGACGCGTGCACCGCCAGCGCTGCTCGATGAGCAAGGGAGCTCCACTTCCACGTGGAAGAGATACTGAAGCGACGGAGTCGCCAGGGTCATACCCAGTATCTGGTGAACTGGCGTGGATACCCTCACTCCGAGAATTCGTGGGAGTTCGAGGGCCCGCTCCGGCAAGATTGCCCTGACGTCGTTGACGCTTTTGATCAGAGTGATCTGGTGCGCTCCGCGAGCTCGCGACCGCGTCGTCGGTCGCTCCGTGCTTCCCGCCAATAGGCTGGGGAGCATACGGATCAGTCGTTGAGCTCAAGCGCTGATCCTGGGCTGCTGCAGCCATGAGTCCACGGATGTGGAGGGTTGCAGAGCTCTAGGGAGCATGATGGAGATACGTCGAATGACGGTAGCGAAGTGCCAGTCGGCACTTCGCTTTGAAATGGTTTCTCGCCGCGCAGCCTGCGCACGTCAACTTCTGAGAAGATGGCTCTTAGAGCTAACACTGGGGACATCGATTATGTCAACTAGTTGGCTGCGACACAGAGTGGCGGCCCGTTACGTGCTCACGAAGCCGACGCTAGTATTGGGGTTGGAAACCCGCGTCCGTGGACACATACACGGATATGCGGTACTGTGTACACGGGAAGTGATACCGTGTACACGGGTATGCGATAGCGGCTCACGGAGCCGACGGGGTTGAAACCCGCGTCCGTGGACACGTACAGTGCGGGTGACAGGTACCATCCGTCATACCGATGACAAGTACCATCCGTCATACCGGTGACAGGTACCATCTGTCATACCGATGACAAGTACCATCCGTCATACCGACAAGTACCATCTGTCATACCGATGACAGGTACCATCCGTCATGCGGATGACAGGTACCGATGATCATGTGGATGCCAGGTACCGACGGTCATGCGGATGACAGGTACCGTCCGCTATGCGGATACACCGTATGGTGTACATGCATGGCTATGCGTAAGTGTACACGTACACGGATACACGATAGTGTATGGATGTTGCTCTTCGAGCGTACGCTGACGGTTAAAAATGCAATCCTCTTGTCGTTCAGCTCGTACATGACGTACACTTGAACATAGTCAGCAGGGCTGA
>JAAKBD010000235.1:0-158507 GCA_012656105.1 Phytophthora syringae
CCATTTTCAACCACCGGACCCAGATCCTGATGGATACTGGAGCCTCGACGAGCATTTTGAGCCTTGATTTAGCACGCAAGGTAAAGCTCAAGCTCAGATCGGGTTATCGACTCCGAGTGATTGGAATCGGAGATGCTCCGACGTATGTAACAGCCCAAGCTCGGATCAAGTTGACTCTGGGATTACGTGTTGTGTATGTTATGGATATCTGGGTCGGGAATATCGGCCAAGGGATCGACTGTCTACTGGGAATGGATTTCATGGTGGCAGCCGGAGTCAGAATCTGTGCAAGAGAAGGAGTGGTCAGACTCCCGGATGAAGAATCAATTTTCCTGGTCGGAGGACCGGAAGTAGACCATTTGGGAACACGAATTGACGTTCGAGTGTCCGAAGGCTTAGATTTGGAACCCGGGAATCAATGATCCTTCCAGTTAAGAATCGCCAACTGGATCCTGAGAATACTGAGTAATGGGCCGGGAGAGGAGATCCTGGGTGACGCAGTTCATGTATGGAGCAGGACGAAAGCCGAAAGCTGTCAAAATAGTGAACATTTCGGATCGAACTGCGAAATTGAACCCTCACACAGTGGTAGCTTCCCTGTTTGAAAAGGATTCTTACCCAACGGAAGACGATTTGTGAGACCAAGATCACGGAAATACCCAGAATGGTCCCAGCTTGTCTATTGAAGCAGAGCCATACCGAGAATTCCAGGATCGCGAGGATTTCGCAGCTCGGAAGGCGGAACGTGAAGCTCCTCCTGCAGTACCGAAGCCGATTACCCTGGCCCAAGAAATTGTTGTTGAAGACCCAGTTTAATTCCGGAAATTCATCGTCAAAAGTGGCAGAACTCAGCGATAGAAGTGCGAAAGCGTACGTAGTAGCACACACACCTCCATTGCCTCGTTGACCGAAGCCAATGGGTTTTAAACAGGTTCGTTTGTCGCTCCACTTCCACCCCTGAGGATGAAATTGTCCGAGGAATGGTTTCTGGAATCCCGGATTTGCTTCCGGAAAGTGATGACTCCCAGTCTGAATCAGCAGTTTCGGATCAAGATTCGGTTGAAGATCCTGAATTACGAAGAACTCATAGCTCATTGGTTGGCGGTGGTATAACGTCACGTCAAGTATCCCAGGAATTGGATCGCGCTTTCCCAGAAGAATATGTGAATTTTGTTGCTGATACAATGTCTCGACTACAGGAATCGCTAACCCGGTGCTTACGTGTTGAAATTGACGAAGTTGACGGAGAGGCCACAGTATGTTTCCATGAAGGAAGTGAACTGCTGAGCAATCTGAGAAATCAATTAGCTGCCCTCCCGGAACTGAAGGATCTGAGTCCGAAGTGTGATCTGACGAAAGCTGATGTGGGAGTCCCAGGTGACACCACTCCGGAAATGAATGCTCAAGTGCACGATATCTTAAGTGTTCATCATTCGCTGTTTTTGGGAGATGGTAATGCTGTACCAACCCTGGCAAGAGGTGTCGTATGTGATCTGGATGTCGGGGATGCCAAACCGGTAGCTCAGAACCCGGCCTGTTCGATCTCAGCATCTTCCGAAAGTATACGAATTACTGAAGAAGCTGCTGGAAACGAAATTGATCGAATACTCTGAGTCGGACTGGGCTTCGCCAATCGTCATTGTGATGAAGAAGAATGGAGTCGATATTCGTCTTTGTATTGACTATCGCATGGTTAACCAGCTGATCAAGCTCATGCATTATCCTCTGCCCCTGATCGACGACTTGCTGATCGGGTTCGAGAGTGTGATGTGGTTCCTCAGTTTGGATATGGCCAGCGGATTCTGGGCTGTGCCGATGGCTCTCCGAGCAAAGCTCATTTCTGCGTTTATCTGCCCACTCGGGCATTTTCAGTGGACCCGGATGCCGTTCGATAAAAGAACGCTCCGTTGATCTATCAGCAGATGTTAGACAATTGCCTCTGGGGATTTGTCAGACTCTCGCCCGAGGAAGAAGCCCTGGTCGATGCAGATGTCTTGGAATTTTTGGGAATCAAACCCGATTCTCCAGCTAAAGATGGAGAAATCCCAGTTTTGTGCGCGGAAATGACGGTGTTCCGAAGAACATCCCGGCTCCGCCCCAGCTGAACCCGGTTCTGGGACGAAGTTTCTACATTGATGATATCGCTTATGGGGCGGCTACCTGGGAACAGTTTTGCACGGATCTGAATCGTCTGTTATATCGACTCCGGTATTGGGGTATTTCTGTGAGTTTACCCAAGAGCGAATTTGGGAAGCGCACTATTTCCTACTTATCTCATGAAATTGGAGCCGAAGGGATCCGAGCCAAACCAAGATTGCGAAAAGCGTTCTGAGTTTGCCGTTCCCGACACTCTGAAGGAGTGCAGTCATTTCTGGGAAGTCTGAATTACTACAACAAGTTTATTGAAGATCTCCCGGTTGTGGCTTCTGTGCTTTATGAGCTAACAGACGAACAGATCAAAGCTGGAAGGGATCTCACCCGAGCAAAAGAGGCGTTTGAGATTCTGAAGCGGAAAATAGTATCAACTCCACTTCTCAGACACCCGGATCGAGAAAAACCGTTCGTGATCATCATTCATGCGAATCCTTGGGCTGCGTGTGCAGTTCTCGGACAAGAATACGATGGAGCGATCCTCCCGGTGCGTTACACTGGGCGAGTTCTACATGATCAGGAGCTCAAGTATCACCCGGCTGAGAAAGAAGTCGTGGCTCTGATCCGGGTTCTGCGAGTGTTCCACTCGATGTTGGTGGGAACCAAGCTGATCAAGGTGTACACTCGGTATTCAGTCCTGCGTTGGTTATTCAAGTCTCAATCGCTGAAAGGACGTTGTGAACAATGGGCTACCCGCATGTCGCCCTGGCCTTTGGAAGTCCACAAGATCAGGAAGGATGAGGATGGCTTAGCTGCAATTCTGTGAGCTGGGATCACACCCGTGATCAGCTTGATAAGATCGCGGAAAACTTGATCCCGGACAAGGGAAGCATTGTCCGCGCTCCTCCAATCAGTCTGGAAATGCTGGTAGCAGATTACGAAGGATGGCTCCTCAGTTTTGATGGTGCAGCTAAACTCTCGGATCGACGAGGAAGTTCTGGTTGCATATTGTGGAAACTTCCATCCTGGGATGTGGTATAAGCTCGAGGATTTCACTTCAGCGACATCACTGTCAATGAAGCTGAATATCATGGGCTAATTGAAGGTTCTAAGATGGCGATAACTCGAGGCATCACAGAATTGGTCATCGTTGGTCATTCCCGAATTGCAATCCAACAGGCTCAAGGTTTGATTCAATGTCTGACTCCATGATTACAGTTGTTACTCGGTGAGTTCGAGACACTTCGTCCGAAGTTCCGATCTGTGAGGTTGGTGCATGTCAAGCGAGAATTTAATGCTGCAGCGGATTACTTGACAACCAAGGCATTGCTGGCAAAAGATGGTGTGGAGATTACGGATCCGGCGGAATTGATGCAGCTAAAACAACTGAATCGAATCCCGGAGAAGTTAATCAAAGCAGAAGCAGTCTCAACGCCTGAACCAGAAAGACAACTGGAAGCTGATTCCGAGCCTGAAGGCGAGGTGGTCCCAAGCTCTCTCTATCACAGAAGCTGCGGAACCTCTGACCCCGAATGCAAACATATTCATGGTTACTCGAAGTCAAGTCCGGATGGAAAATTCCTCGGATGTTGAGGATGAAGTGAACAGCAGAATTTCACCTGAAGTATCAGCAGAACACAGGGAGTATACTTCCCGGAATCTGCAACTCCGGTTGCGTCCATTAATGAACGTTGGAGACGTATTCTAGCCCAGCAAGAAGCTGAACCTTGGACTCGGAGACTTCGAGCATTCTTGGAAGGAAAACTGGAGAGCCTATCTGCCAAAGAGGCAGATAACGTTGCTAAAATTGCTGACCAGATTATACTTGATTCGCGGGGAGCTCTCTACTATTTGAGTAGACCTAATCCGAATCGACCCCGGGATGCAGCATACAATCTCCGGCTAGTCGTACCGACATCTCTCCGGGATGATCAACCCTACATCTGAGCCATGAAAATTACCAAGGCGCTCATCAAGGAATTACCCGAACATTTGAACGATTGCGCCTAGAGTATTACTGGCCAGGCATGCATGCAGATGTGGAATGCTGTGTGAAGGAATGTGTCGATTGCGTCACAGCTAAAGGAGCTCCACCCAATCCAGGTCCGTCACCAGGAAATCTTCTGGCAACTCGACCTTTTCAAGTGGTGTCTATGGATTTTGTCACTCATCTACTGAAATCTGACCGAGGAAACGTGTTCCTGCTGCTGTTCCAATGCTCATTTTCTGGTTATGTGCTTTGAATTCGACCACAGCGCAGGAGGTTGCTGAAGCTTGCATGGAAGTAATTTTCCAGCGCTTTGGTGCCAGTGAGCTGTTACGCCATGACCGGGATCCCAGATTCATGAGCGAGGTATTCACCCGTTTCCGAGAAATGCTGGGTCGTCGTCAGCGGGCTACTCTAGCTTATAAACCTCAAGCGAATGGACAGCAAGAACGATATGTGCAAACCGTGGTACGGTCGATCCGAGCCTATGCTTCAAAACCTGATCAGATCGACTGGGACGACCAAGTGGAGAAGTTGATGTGGGTTTTGAACTCGTCATTCGACGCTACGCGCCTGGATATACTCCGTTCTATTTGGTTCATGGCTGGGATCCTAAGAGTACAGTATCCGCTATGTTGGGATCTTCGCCGACTGGGCTTGACCTGAAAACTGCTTATGAATGGCGTCGCAAGACTCAGAGGCAGTATGAATATGCTCAATCCTGGGCAAAAGATCTCCAAGCAGAAGCCAAGAGAGACGTTCGGAAGCCCAGACTAAAGTTTGGCAAGAATTATCTGATCGACTTAAAGGAGGTTCGAAGTCGGAGATGCTGTGTGGTTGTTTCTGGGACGTGTACAGCCGCGTCTGACGAAGAAATTTGCTCATCTGTGGCACGGTCCATTCAGGATTCTCGAGACCTCAGACGACTTTCGTTGCAAACTGAAGATTGAAGGTTCCGGGTACAAATTGTATCCCTGGGTTCATGTCAGTAGGCTGAAGACCCGAGCACTTTTCCCGGAGAGACCTACAGCTGAAGTGGAAGTAGCTGATGAGGATGATTTCGATACAGCACTCCTGCCTGAAGATGTGTCTGAAACTGATGCGACTCAAGATGTTTTCGAAGTGGAGACCATTCAGGATTTTCGCTGGGTTAAACGAACTCGGACTTCGAGACGAGTCGGGGAGTATCTAGTGAAATGGAAAGGATACCCGGACCCAGCATGGCTCCCAGTATCCCAGCTAAATTGTGGCGCTTTGCTATATGAGTTCAACAAAAGCGCTAGAGCACAAGGTCGGTTCCGAGCCATGCAGTCTGGTGATGATCCACCTGAGCCTCGTGCTCAGTAGGCTAGGAACCTTGCATGTGTGCATAGTGTATAATGTGAATCTTGTATTTTGTTAATATCCGCTACGCTGGGATCCTGAAGTTGTTTCTGAAAGACTGAGTTCACGGGAAGATGCCGTGAGAAGGAAATGATCCCAGAAAATGACGACATTCAGTGGAGCCCAAAGGAGTTGTGAAATGAACGATATTAAAGTTAAGACTGATGGGCTACATGCAATTACGTATGAGCACGACCATCGACTTGGCTATGGCGCTTTTGCTGCTGTGGTAAGTGCTACTTGAAAGAAATGGTGAGTAGCAGACGTTCAAACATCCGCAGGTTCTGGGAGAGTGTTGATGGCACGAGCCTCCATGCTCAGTCGGCGCGTCTGAAGATAACGCGGAGCGAGGTTCAGGAAATCTTGGTCCGAAGAACGCGTCGCCCACTGAACCCGAGCAGGCTCCCGATGGTCGAGCTCCGCCAACTGGTCTGAGAGTAACCTCTTTGACTCTGGGCTGCGGAAGATCCAATCACAAGTACAGGCGGGAACTGCCCACAAACCTGGCTCATACCAAATGTCATCGCGATAACCTGGGATCTTCTCCAGACCAGTCACCAAAAGTCGCTTCTTCAAAGCGAAATTTTGAGCTCGTGACTTCCTGTCAGCATACCAATTGCGGAGCGCGGTCTTCTTGGATTCAGAACAGAGATAGAAGCGCGGATCAGCCTCGAAGTCGTAATCCTGAGTCACAGTGACCCAGTATCCACGTTCCCAGTACTGGTGTCGCCAATCCCACATGAAATGGATTACCAGACGAAGTCCACGGCGCATTTCCATGGATAATTCCACAACTGTGAAAAATATGAAAGTTGTGAAACGTTTGTTCCACATTTCGTCCCAAGGCTTGATCTCAGAATCCAGCAATTCCCAGTAAGCGAAAGGGTCGTAGCGAGCATGGAGTGCAGCAATCCCAGTACGGCACGCAGTATATCCAGGAAAACCGACTGTTTGGCCATGTACATGCTGAACCTTGATGCCGTTGTAGTTCCAGCTTGAATTCCTAGGTTGTAGTTCCTCGATCAAGTCATAGGACACATAATGAGTCGAGAGAGAAGTCTCCGAATCTTCCTCAGGAGAACCACCGTGAGACTGGGATTGACGTCGGCTTTTCTTGGACCCGGAACCACCAACTGACCAATTTCCACCCCGTGATCGTTTATTCCCTGTGGAAGAACGTGATTTTGGCCTCTTAGAGGATCGAGCTTGAATTGGACTCTTGCCCTTCGGCTTGGTGCCATGGAAATCTTCGTCATTATTATCATCCAGCCCATCGTCAAAATCCGACGCAAAATAACCATCCATGGGATCATCAGAGTCATCCTCAAGCCGGTCTGGAAGTGGCTTCCAAGGTGCGGGTATGTCATTGTTGTCAGGATCCTGGATCCTAGCTACGGCAGCCTCGTAATAAACTTCGGGAACGAAGGAACTCCATGGCGTATCGTCCAGTTTCTCCCAGAAAATCATCGAAATCAGCATTTCAAACAGAGCGCGTCTGCCGAATTGATCATGCGAAGTCTTGGACTGACGCAACTCGCTAGCTGCATCCCAGAAATGCATCCCAGCCAGAAGCAATTCCCAGACGTCCGCACGGACATCATCTCGGTCAAAACGCTCCGGCAAATTCAAGATCACTTCTGCAGGACTCTTCACACTGGGCGAGTCTCGTCAAGCTTTCACCCGTTCAGGATGGTACGAACGGGGACACTGAGCTAAAGAGAGGCGGTCGGTATACGATTTGGCAACTGGAGATGTGGAAGAAGCCGATGGTGCGGTACTTGAGGATGAATGCGTCAAGTCAATCGCAGGAATGTGCAACGCTTGGTACGAAGGTCGATGCCGAGAACCCGTATGCCCTTTCAAGGACCGAGGTTTGGGTTTCAGTTGGGATAGTTGCAATTCAGAGCCAGGAACTCCAGACTTCTTGGACCCAGACTTGGGAGTCGTCGGCGAAACAGCGGATGAACTTGGATGTTGGAGCACCGGCGTCATGAAGCCTGGTGGTGTCTGGAAATGCAGCGTTGGAGCCGACGATGCCGAAGTAGCATGAACAAGACTGGAAAGAGTTTGAGCAGCCGCTTGGCTGGGGTGCATGGCGTCTGGGGCAGCTGGTTTGGATGTTGGTCCCAGCTCCGACGTAGTAAGCCGCGTGAACACCTCGCAGTCATCACTTGGCAAATCCCGAGCTGAGATCGTCATGCTTGTGCGAGCTTCAGCAGGCACTGGGCGGCCATTCTGGAAACACTCCAAAATTCCGAGTAGTCGCGGCCAGTGTCCCGTGAAAGAAACGTTATCCATCAGGAAATTCATCACATGTGGGGCCGAGAAAGGGCGAGCCTGGGCAAGTTGCTCTTGTAAACCGAACAATTATCTCTCATTTTGACGAAGCTGATCCCGTAATGCGTGAACTTCAGTGGTAGACTTGTCATGTTCATCAGAAAGTGTGTGAAGCTCGTCGCGCAACCGCGAAATCTCGGATTTCAAAGCAGTCACTTGAGCGTCTGCAGAAGACCCCGGGTTGGCTCGGCTCAGTGCCTAAGCATGCTGCAATTTAATCCTCAGGACCCTCAGCCGCATGTCCCTCTTTCTGCCGAATCAGCTTGGTAACAAGTTCGTTCACTTTGGCGGCTAGCCGCGAAGCTTGAACCGCTGTGTCTGGGTTGACACCGCGCAGTCGAAGCGCCTGAATCTCCCGAACCATGTGCTGCAAATACCGAGCCGTATCAAGAACGCGAGTAGCCAGTCCCTCGACTTCATAGCATCTAGCTAGAGGCAAAGCCTCACGCTCCAGCCGTACGCGAGTCAGCGGGTCGGAGAAGTCTGGCGCCTTGGTCACAGATAGGCTGCAGCACCTCGTGCACGGCATGCCCACCTGTAAGCGTGTCTAATTTGACCAAGTCGGTGATAGTGAAATGCGGCACTAGTTTTGGGTACACGACACCGCCAAGGTCTTCCTCGAGGTCTTCTCCGCGACGTACGACTGCCAGAGAGGCCGGTATGCAAAGTGAGGCAGGAGCCAGAAGGTTGGTCCCGGCTGTCAAGCCAGTAGGTGACACGGGTAGCGCTCGCGAATCTGATGCCGATGAACTGGAGCTCGACTCCATGGCCATGGAAGTACTAGGCGCGAGTGACGTGGGAGTGGCTGTGCTGGCGACGGACTGCGAAGAGATCACGGGAGCCAGGGACGCAGCAGACGAAGTTGCGGAAGCAGCAGAGGATGTGGCGCTAGTAGACGGCTTGTTCGCTGTGACCGCTAGATCACCACCGGTGCTGGCAGCGCTGGACGCGGCAGACGTGGCAACAGGCGCCATGGAGGTCTCCGCCGTAGACGTCGGAGCTGAAGAATCACCGGTCGAGGCGTCTGCGGTGGCGTCGACTGGCGGTGGCGTCTGGGACGAATCATAGACGTTGTTAGCAAGCGCCATGTGGGCGTGAAGCCGGAAGAGGAAGCGCGCGTGAAACAACTGGAGCCGCACTCCGTGTGGTGCGTTGTGGATTGGGAAATGACTCGGGAGAACACTCAAAGTCGAGGCAAAAGCCGTCGTGGATGGGACGAGGCGCTGGTCGACATTTGTGTGTTATGTGTGCCGAGTCCAATTTGAAGAATGGCTCTGTGGACCCGGTTCACATACGGACGGTTGTGAAAAGGTGCCCCGAAGATTTCCGTGCACCCATTGAACGACTGTCTGCGCCCCCTCCCAGACTGGCTCGTCCCCGAAGTCTCGATCCGTCAAGTTACGGAAATTTGTTGTGGTCGGAACCCGGATCCCGGACACAAAGTCCCGGATCCCAGAAGTTGGTTTATCCCGGATGATGTTTGTCCAGATCCCGGAACAGCGTGGTGTACGAGAAGGAGTTGAACTGTGAAGAGTTTCGAAGTTACAGTCCCAGATCCCAGAGTGTGTGAAATCTTTCCTCGGATCGAGTCCGGGAAGAGTCGCATGGAAAGATCCTGGCAGTGGGTGCAAATCAGGCACGACGATCTGTCCAGATTCGAAGTCCGGTGTAATCCGACCAATCAGCGATCGACTCGGTGATGACGTGACTGACTGTCGAAGTGATCCCGAAAGTGGAAAGATGCCCTTGGGGGTCTTAGCCAATCGCTGTGATCGGTGATTAAAAGTGCTTGCCCTGGAAAGCGACTCCTCACGGCTCAGCCAATCAGCGACCCAGATTTTATTCAAGTGCGCGCCCGGAGTCACCCACGCCAGCAGTGTTGCAGAAGATTTTACCGAAGTTCAAGATGTAGCCAAGAGTAGTGAGCACGGGCCCTTGCCAAAGAGGTCTTTGTGTTTTGCATGTGTAGATATTCAATCAGAATTCGATTTGCCCCGTACCCCACAAGCATAAGTCAGTCATCCCTGAGCCGCTACCGTCTACTCACATAGGCGGGTGGTTGAAAGAGTACTTCGAAGGACCAACAAAATTCAACCCCAGTTAACCAAGCTTTTCGTGTTTCGGCATATCCAGTGCGGATATTTCGTATTCCCACTACTGAGTCCTTCGCTTTTCGCTCTTGGCTCGTCGGTGCTTCATATTTCCAGGAAGAAGGTGATCTCTCCTGTGAGTGCTTTCGGCAGAACGATATCCCGGGATAGTGGTTCCCGGAGTCGTTGGTTCGTTGTGCAAGAATCCCGGATAGTGGTTCCAGGACTTGCTTCTCTCGTCCCAGAAGGACGTGGTGCGCGAAGTCTCGGTGTATCGCGAGTGCATCGGATTACGGCAGGCCTATCCCAGGTCAACAGCTCGCAGTTTGGACTCCCGGATCCCGGAAGTTCAGATTCGGCCCTAAGCTGGGGTATCGAGGAAGAGTATAAGCTACACAGACGGTTCCGAGCCGGGATCGTAGAAGAGTCGAGGCTGTTACACGGTTCTGAGCCGGAACCGTAGAAGAGGCCGTCAAGCGGTTCCGAGTCGGGATCCCAGAAGAGAAGAGGCTGTTACACGGTTCTGAGCCGGAACCGTAGAAGAGAAAGAAGAGGCCGTCAAGCGGTTCCGAGTCGGGATCCTAGAAGAGAAGAGGCTGTTACACGGTTCTGAGCCGGAACCGTAGAAGAGGAAGAAGAGGCCGTCAAGGTCCTGTCCCGGACCTGAGAAGAAGAGGACAAGTTTTTGTGTGGAGAGTGACGTGTATAAGAAGAAAACCCGGGGCATTTCGGGCGAAGAAAGAACACAACACACGTGCAGAACCGAGATCTGCGAAGCAAGGGCTCGGCTCCGTTCTGGCTACATTTTGATTGGAGACTTTTCTGGGATCGGAGATCGTTGCTGTGACCGACATACGTCTGGGCCCACAGCGTATCCGTAGGAAGAACCAAGGAAAGGGATTACAAGAAGTGGTACACACACGCCCTCTTAGCCCGGATTAATATCCGAGCCGAGTGATCTGTGTCCGACAGTTTATTTCTGGAATCTGCAAGGTGCCTCACCACATCTTCCTAAAGACCAGGATGGGAATACAGGTATCGTGGTCTTTGTAGACCGATTGAGTAAGATGGTACATCTTGCGGCTGTGCCGGACACCATCGATGGCGAAGGTACAGCGAATCTGTTTATCGATAGGGTGTTTCGCCAGCATGGCTTACCCGCATCGATTGTCTCTGACAGAGACCCCCGTTTCACGGGCCATTTCTGCTCGTCCGTGTTCACCGTGCTGGGCACGAAGTTGGATATGTCCACGGCGGATCATCCGCAGACTGACGGTCAAACCGAACGCGCGAATCGCGTTGTGGAGGATATCCTTCGAAGCACTTGTGCTGAGAAGCCAAAGCTTTGGAGCTCCATGCTCCCACTCGTTGATTTCGCATTGAATAATGATGTGCATGCCTCTACAGGCTACACGCCGTTCTACGTGAACGGTCTCTCTCACCCACGCGTCCCGTTGACGCTACCACTTCGTGGTTCTGGGCTTGGTGGGGAGGAGAGCTCGATGAGCGACTTGCTGAAGTCAGCCCTAATACTGTTAAAAAACAGGTTGATGATTTTCTATCAACGCGTCTGAATGTCCTTCGACATGTGCGTGACGCAATGGCTGAGAGCCAAGACAAACAGAAGGAGTATGCAGATGCCAAGGGCAGAGGAAATGAGCAAAGCTTTGAGGTCGGAGACCTGGTTTTATTAAATGCCAAAAACCTCCCTACGCATGCAGTGACCGCGGTCTTCAAGACCAAGCTGCGTCCGCGCTTTGTGGGACCTTTCAAGGTCGTGGCCAAGAAGGGCCTGGCATATACGCTAAACCTCCCCAAGAGGATGCGAACGCATCCCGTGTTTTACGTGGGCCTGCTCAAGCCGTACCGGGACGCGTTGCAGGTTAGCTCGGAGGAGCTCGCGCCGCAGGTGGCGGAGCCACAGCGGCGGGCAGAAGACGAAACAGACCGTCAATCTGCCCCTGCATCCGAGCCACAGACTCCACGAGCTTGTCAAGCATCTCCACGATCGCGACATGACCTCGCTCAAGAGCGGCCAGCCGCTGAGCACACGACTCAGGTTTCTCAACCCAGTCGAGTCGGCTTGCAAAGCCATCGAACTTCGAGCGCCACAGCGGGACATCGTCCTCTAACGGCTCATTAGCCTGCTCCTGTGACGCGTGCACCGCCAGCGCTGCTCGATGAGCAAGGGGAGCTCCACTTCCACGTGGAAGAGATACTGAAGCGACGGAGTCGCCAGGGTCATACCCAGTATCTGGTGAACTGGCGTGGATACCCTCACTCCGAGAATTCGTGGGAGTTCGAGGGCCCGCTCCGGCAAGATTGCCCTGACGTCGTTGACGCTTTTGATCAGAGTGATCTGGTGCGCTCCGCGAGCTCGCGACCGCGTCGTCGGTCGCTCCGTGCTTCCCGCCAATAGGCTGGGGAGCATACGGATCAGTCGTTGAGCTCAAGCGCTGATCCTGGGCTGCTGCAGCCATGAGTCCACGGATGTGGAGGGTTGCAGAGCTCTAGGGAGCATGATGGAGATACGTCGAATGACGGTAGCGAAGTGCCAGTCGGCACTTCGCTTTGAGAATTGGTTTCTCGCCGCGCAGCCTGCGCACGTCAACTTCTGAGAAGATGGCTCTTAGAGCTAACACTGGGGACATCGATTATGTCAACTAGTTGGCTGCGACACAGAGTGGCGGCCCGTTACGTGCTCACGAAGCCGACGCTAGTATTGGGGTTGGAAACCCGCGTCCGTGGACACATACACGGATATGCGGTACTGTGTACACGGGAAGTGATACCGTGTACACGGGTATGCGATAGCGGCTCACGGAGCCGACGGGGTTGAAACCCGCGTCCGTGGACACGTACAGTGCGGGTGACAGGTACCATCCGTCATACCGATGACAAGTACCATCCGTCATACCGGTGACAGGTACCATCTGTCATACCGATGACAAGTACCATCCGTCATACCGACAAGTACCATCTGTCATACCGATGACAGGTACCATCCGTCATGCGGATGACAGGTACCGATGATCATGTGGATGACAGGTACCGACGGTCATGCGGATGACAGGTACCGTCCGCTATGCGGATACACCGTATGGTGTACATGCATGGCTATGCGTAAGTGTACACGTACACGGATACACGATAGTGTATGGGATGTTGCTCTTCGAGCGTACGCTGACGGTTAAAAATGCAATCCTCTTGTCGTTCAGCTCGTACATGACGTACACTTGAACATAGTCAGCAGGGCTGACGTGGTCGACGAAGGTATCGCTAATAGCGAAGAAGCACATGCGGTGAGGCCGTTGGCCGTATATGCACTTGGTGCTGGGGACTTCGGTCGAGAGACTGGGATCAGTCTGCGGTCAAAGGACCGGAAAGTGTTGTTAAGCAAACACTGAGGTCGTTGACCAGCTCTTGAAGAACTCGGAAGTTCTCGAGCAAGGAGTTGACGGCTCGTGACCCCGTCACACATGTCTGTTAGACGACACCTCAAGTGAGGCAATGTGACGAGTGTGGACACTTGGTGTCCTCGGTCTGGTGGGGGCGAGTGTAACGGGGTTACGCAATGAGTTACGATTATGTAGGTCACCCTATTTGGTGTGACCACACTCTCCCTAAAACAGTACTCAGTACGTGAAAGTTAACAAGATATCAGTAGGTGGCTTCACAGCCAATAGATATGCATTAGACTAGGCTCTACTATGTTAGATAGTGAGACCTATAGATTTACACCAGGGCGGCTCTGCTGCCGATAGCAATAATACATTCAGTTCACCTTAAACCTTAAGAGTTCCAGTGTCTTGTAAAGACCGTTATCTCTTGGAGCCTGTAAGCTTCTGTCTTACGCTCGTCCCTGTTCTTCGTATAAGAACGCTAAGGTAAACTACCTGCTTAAGAGACTCTGAGTCTGACTAAGTCTTCCTCTACGCTACAGTCTACGGCAGCCCCGCTGCATCCAAGATCCAGGATCCCAGGTAGTAGATCCGGGATCCAGGATCCCTGATGGTAGATCCACGATCCGAGATTCACATTGCTGATAGTGCGCGACTTGATCCTCTGGTTCCCTGATCCTATCCGTAATATAGGGGAACCCTTATCTCCTCGTTGGCCATAATCCACAATGTGGGGGCTGGATCTGTTTTCCCGGATCCCTCGACCAACTCTGTCATAAATCCGGGATAGTGACCTCGCCCCTTTCTCATTCCTTCTCAGTCATTTTCCATCTCCGTCATTTCTGTAATCCACTTCACCACAACAGCATGGCTATAGCAGATCCGATCCCAGAAGATTGGCTTCAACCTGAACATGGTTGTGGTGAAGAAGCGGATGACGATGACGGTCAGTGTGGCACCGATGAAGCAAAAGGTGATCGACGTGGCTACTTAAGAGATTTCGTATTTGACATGGCGTTCTGAATTGCACGTCGCATCGTTGACAGAAGTCATAATCAGGCTGAAATTGGAAGCAGGCGATCAACTTCGTCGACGGGGACACCGTTGTCCATAAGCTGTTTGCGTGCGAGCACGAGTTGGACACGAGCTTCGCGTTGTGCATCTTGTAGCTGAACCTTTTTTAGTGCTAACTCAGCACTGGCGTGGTCCTCCTTCAGCTTCACCTCGCGCTGCTTGAGCTCCACCTTCGTCTCCCCAGATGCAGTAAGCGAACCGTCTTTTCCGCCCTCTGCTTAGACGCTGCACTTTGTTGCTCCAACGATTTCTCGACGGGGTCCTTCTTCTGCCGCTTGGCGTCCTCTTCAGCGAGAGCAAGTGGGCGCTTTTCACCTCGGTGTATCATTACACTAGGGCGCTCTTCCTCCTCGTCAATGTCGTCGGAAGTGATAGGAGGGCGGGCGGATGGGCGGGACTCAAACACATCTGCGAGTTGGTAGTAGTACGTGCAGCGCTTCAGTATCTCCCCTCGCAACGTTGACTCACTCGTTATGCCAGAGCCGGTCTGTGCTTGAAGTCGTCCGCTTCGCGGAACTGCTTCTCGATGGTGTTGATTTTTCGCGGGCGTCGCCAGGTGTTCGATGCAGGATCCCCACAGTTCTCAGCTCCGCGACAATTTCTTTAGCAAAGCCTCCTTCGTGTTGCCGTTATTTCGGTCGCTCCCACACCACTTATTGTAGTTTGTCTCCGTCGAGAGCCAACCCAAGACGACCTGTAGAGACGACTTCCCCTTGTTCACGCCGTCACGGTCCCAAAAGATGGGCTTCTTCTTGACGCGCTTTCCACTCATCTTCTGCTTGTTGCGATCTTCGGAGGTGGGGAATTTGGTGTATTACACCCCTTGTATTCCAAGCGATCTCTTGGAAGCCGAGAGCATGGGTGAGATCACTTGGAATCCAAGAAACTGTTGACCAATGAGGAAGTCGGATTGACTTGGATCCCCGACTTGTATCCAAGTCTGACAACCACTAATGCCACCGAGTAAATACTCCCATCGCGGTGACTAGCGCCACAAAAGCAGGCTGCGTCTCCTTCCTCTAGCAGACCCGCTTTAGCTGCACCGGTGGGTATGCTCTTATAGTGGACTCCATAGAATAGCTGTAGTTTTCCCCAGGCCAATGATCTCAGCAGCACTAGTCTACCGAACGGGGATTTCAAGCGCTCCAGTGGTTTTGTGGCAACAACTTTCCCCTACACTGACTCAGTGCAGTTGGATTTCTCGATCATTGGTTGGGAACGCGACGAGTACCGGCAGTCCCTCACCGATTGCTCACTTGAAGGCATTATGCATGCGAAGCAGTTCACGCGATTGAATGTTGTAGTCGTAAGAGCTTAAAATATAGTTAAAGTAAGTAAACTTTTCCCAATTTACCTCGCGTTAATTGTCTTTTTGTCCCTCAATTACTCAATTAAGCTAATCGAGGGAATGAGGTATGATACCTCAAATATGGTCCTATGCCGCACATAAAACAACCATAATGTTATCTACCGTAGTACATCTGTGCGAGGGTCCCGTGAAAAGCGATAGCAACGGTACAAGAAGCCCGGTGGAGGACAGAGGACATGGGCCTCCCATTGGGAGCCTTGCTGAAGACCAGTGGACGGCCCGTCGCCCCCTTGCTGCGATGGATGTCGACTGTGCCTCTCAGTGCGGCGAATAACAGACCTCTTCGCAGGCGTCAGAGCCACCTGACGGCCGTTACCAAGTTAGCGTTTCATTGTGTCTTTATTTCCGCTCTTGGTGGTGGACGCGACACAAGTGGAAATGACGAAGGCCAAGGACACCAGAGACATTAAGGCTAGCGGGGGCAGCAAAGGCAGCGAGAAACACTCGTGGAGGGGCCTGTCCATGAGCCGAAGATCCGTCGGCCGCGTGCACACGTCCTTCAGCCTGCACACGCGCGTGGCCAGCCTCTTGGAGGAGGACCTGCAGGACGCATTGGACCCGACCACGACGGCCGCCAAGCTCTGGGACCAGGTTCTGCTCTCGTGTCTCTTGCTGGAGGCGCTTCTGCTGCCGTTCTTCCTGGCCTTCCAGCCGACGGCCATGGAATGGAGTCCGTGTCGCCGTTCTTCGTGCTGGTCAACGGGTGCGAGCTCGTGTTCGCAGCGGACCTGTACGTCCAGGCTCACACAGGCTTCTACGCGGACGGAAACCTCATTCGCGACCAGAAGCGCACGATCCGGAGGTACACCCGTTCGCGGCAGTTTTGCCTAGACGTGGCAGCCATTTTGCCGTGTCAGGCACTTGTGGCACTGTACCCTCGCGTCGTGGCGAAGGTGCTGTTTCTCAAGCTGGTGCGGTGGGTGCGATTCCCGCACCTCGTGTCGAGTCTGGACGAGTTTTACGCCAAGAATTCCATTGCGCTCAAACTGCTCAAGGTCCTTGCAGCAACATTTTATCTGGCGCACGTTCTAGCGTGTGTGCGATTCAGCTTCAGAGATGACAACAGCCCTACTAGCGACTGGTTGCCAGACAGTTCGACCAACAGTCCCGGATTATCGAGACACTATTTGATCTCGTTGTTTTGGAGCGTCGGCATCATGACGGGGCTGTTCGGAGGAGACCTACCTCGTCACAGCTCCTAATTCTTGTTTACAATATTTGTCGCCCTCTGCGGATTCGCGATGTTCATAACGTTGTGCGCTACAATCTTCGTAATTTCCAAATGCGAGAGTGGCAATACCGACGCGCTGAAGGCACGCGTGAACCAACTTGTGCACGTGCTATCGTTCCACCGGGTCCCGGAGAGCCAACAAGCCTAAGCCGTTGAGTACCTCAATGTACGTCGTTCATTTCGTTTTCTCATATTATTTCGCAGTCATGCTATACAACTGACAGGCTTGTTTGCTAATGCAAACAGCGTTACTACACTGACGCCGAGTCAACAGACCGGGAGACTGCTAAACTCTTGTGTCCGTCGATAGCCAACGATATTCAGGTGGAACTTTTGAAGGCGACTATTGCTCGAGTTTCGCTTTTTAAAGGCTGTACTGATCACTTCATTGTGGCTATGACGAGCCTACTGGAAATGATTTCGGTTCCCGCTCAAACGACTCTGTTTTCAACCGGAGATTATGGAGACGCTATGTACATCGTCCACTCGGGCGTACTTTCCGTAATAGTCAGCTCCGTTACAATACGAGAGATTCGAAAGGGCTCGTGCTTCGGCGAGGTGTCTGTGTTCTCCTCGATACCACGAACTGCCACAGTGATATCGACGACGTACTCGATTCTCTTCAAATTGTCACGGTTCCACTGCGAGCGTGTACTGAAGGGAACCCAGATTGTGCTACTGTGATTTCAGATCACGTCGATGACATGTTGAAGCAGCTTGACAGCAATGACCGCGACGCAATCAGGCACGCTTTGACCTCGAATTCAGTTATGCATCCGGCGATTCTGGGGAACCCTGAACCGTCTCGGGCCCCAGCAACAACAGGAACCCTGGCAACAGTTCCGAGCCTCGTTAGGATGCTATCAAGGAAAAGTAGTGATATTGCCCGGAACTTTGTGCCGTTGCTGTTGCGAAAAGGACCAGTGAGTCCGGCTCAACCGAATACTTCTTATGGACGAGGTGCCAGGGGTGTACTACCGATTTCAACGGTGCACGCGGTCGCGCTGCTCTCGCCGACATCGAGTTTAAGTAGAGGTCGAGGTCTCAGAAAGGCGGCATTTGCTTCGTTCAATCACCAGCGAGGGCCCCAGATGACGCAAATGTACAAGCACGGTGGGTTGTGGCGATTGGTGCTGCTTCGTAGGTGTATTGACCAGCATTCTCGTGTGCGAATGTGGTGGCTTTTGGCGCTATTATTGAATCTATGCTACTGCTGGCTCATGATCCCGGTACAAGTGATTTTTCCTCTGTGGCAACAACCGTCTTGGATGACCCAAACGGCTGCTACCATTTCGAATATTGTGTTGGTGGTGGATCTTTTTTAATATGAATTTATCGTTTATGGTCGATTCCGAGAAGATAATGGACCCGAAGCGGAGCGCGAAGCGGTATTTCACAGATGATTTTATCTTCGACTTGATATGCGTATTTCCGTATGAATATTTCCACGTGGCGAAGTATGGACTCATGCGTATTCCACGCCTTTTGCGCGTGATACACTTGAAAAGGTATCTGAGCCAGATCCAGCACTTTATCTCTCTTACAAGTCGGCGGCAGCTCATGCTGTTAGGGATTTTGCTCTTCGTTATGTTTCACATTGTTGCCTGTATTCATTCTGGTATCTCGTTTCTGGAAAACTTCGATTCGCATGAAGATGAAGCGTGGATTCTCCCGTCCAGTCTGTGTTTACACAGGCTGAACGCAACGCACCTTGATAACTGCAACGGTACGATATTCGATCAGGAAAAGAGTCGAGGTGAACTACAGTCTATCACCGCGATGGAGTATTCTAGGTCACTTTACTATGCCGTGGGGGTGCTTACATCTCCAGGGAAAAGTGTCGAGCCCACAAGCAATGCACAACTGGTCGTGGCGCTTGCTCTCATGCTAAGTGGATTCCTGATCTCTGCAATTGTTGTGGATAATGTGCAAAAACGTTTCACTGCCTCTGCGTTCGAACAAAAGGAGTTTTTCGAGGCCCGTAGCCGGATTCAGCTCTTCTTACGTCGGCAAAAAGTGCCATTGGTCATTCATCACCGTGCCAAGTCCTTTCTGGACTATTGGTGGTCAGCGCATCGTGGTGCCATTATAAGTGAGCTACTTGCAGATCTTCCTCGATCTGTGAGGTTAGAATTACTAACAAGCATTTGCTTGCCTGTGTTGAAAACGCTTGCGCTACTGCCGGGTGTTCATTCAGTGCGTAACAAGCTTGAAGAAGTCATGGTTGAAAACGCCAAATTCATTTTGTATGGACAAGGCGAGACCGTATACCGCCATGGCGACTACGTCACGGGACTGTATTTTCTTCTAAAAGGAGAGGTGTCCATGATAAGAATGGGTGGGGCACCTTATGCAATCTCGCCTGGAAAGTTTTTCGGTGTAGCAGCACTGACGCAGCAAAATCGTGGAGAGGGCTATACGGAGCACGTGAGTGCCAATAGTGGTTGCATCCTGTTGTTTGTTTCTCGACACCAGCTTCAGGCTATGGAAGCAATCTTTCCGGCGATTAAAGCTCAACTCGTCTTACTTGACCAACGAGTACTCACCAACAACCTGGCAAACGTGATGAATACCAATCAAGATGTTCACACTGAAACCACAGCTCGAATACTACAAAGTATGCACTCTAGAGTGAAGTACTTTTCACTGCTGTGTACGATCCAGACTCGCTATTCGTTTTGGCATGGGAGACTTGGGTGTTCATAGTAATGACTATGCAGTGGGTTCTCGTTATGTTTCTGGCATGTTTTCCTCTACAAAATGGTCACGAAAGTGCTGAAGCATTGATGGTCTTTCACGAGTTATCGTTTGTTATCGACATGACCATTCGTTCGCGCCTTGGGTTCTACGAGTACGGGAATAAAATAATGGACCGCGAACGCATTAAGCGCGGGTACACGAGATCAGTCACCGTTGTACTGGATGTTGCGGCCCTTTTACTGCTCTACGCCGTCAACTGGTGTCTGCCAACACACAATCGTTGGGGCCTGTTGTATGTTAACAAGTTACTGCGTTTGGTTAAAGTCCCCACACAGCTGGATGCGCTCGAGACACGACATCTCAAGCGCACGACTGAGCTTCATTTATTCAAGTTACTCTACTACACTTTCATGCTTTCGCATAGTCTTGGCTGTATGTGGTTCAATTTTGCGTCAAGGGTGGCAGTTCCCAATTACACCAGCAGTTCAGTTGGGAAGGATGTAGCTTTTGGTGACAACCCCTGGCTACCATCGAAACAATTGGAGCATGGATCACAGATTTTGCAGTATATGGGATCACTCTACTGGTCCTTTGGTCTCATGTCATCGTCAGGTGAGTCTGACTTTCCCCAGACCACATCTCAGTGCTTTTTCAGCGTCGTCACCATGACCTCTGGTTTCTTCCTGTTCGCTTATGTGATCGGAAACTTCGGAGATATTATCGAGCTCCGAAGCTCCGAGAGCAGGGAGTTCAACACAAAAATGGGTGCTGTGCGTCATATGCTACTTCACTTTGAAATGCCAGAGGCACTTCAGGAGCGTGTGAAAAGATTCTTATTGTTCAAGCGGTATCACACCATCACTCGAGAGCATGTTCTTGAGCATTGCTTACCACCTTCCTTGCTTACGGACATCCGTCTCGTGTTTTTGGAGCCATGATTGAAAAGGTAGAATTTCTGCAGGGAATGGAGGCGTCGATTACAAGAATGTTAGTCTCCCAGTTCACACAGGTGCTCGTCTCGCGTAGTGAATTTGTTTTTAACTACGGAGACAGCGGCAGTGATATGTTCTTCGTTTTCACGGGAGTACTGGATGTGTTGATGCCCGTGTCTGTTGCAAAGCTTTCTAAAACTATTTTCAAGACCGTTGCGGCAGGGCTAGCTGGCAAAGACGAGGAAGGAAACACATCACGTAGCGCTGGACCAAGGAGGGGTGATAATGGGATTCGTGCAAAGCGAAAAAGTGTCAACAATAATCTATTGAAGGTGAATGAAATCTCGGGTGGTAACTACTTTGGCGAAAATGGACTTTTCACTACTGGGAAGCGCAATGCCTACATACAGGCTCAAACTTCCTGCATCTTGTACAGATTGTCTCGGGGATCAGTAGAACTCGTGTTCAATAGACACCCCAATTGGCGACAGAAGGTGCTACGTATAGCTAATCTCCATCGTGAACAAGCACGGCTTGTGCAGCTTTCGCGTGAAGAACAGCTTCGCGGAATGATGAACTCTTCTGGAGTGGTACTATCACGCTCAGATGTCATGAATGAACGTGCAGAGAACTTGAAGGATAAGCGATATCACGCACGCTTGCATCGTATTAGTAGTGGCCAGGGTAGTGATGTCAGCTTGGGTTACATGCGCCGAATTGTGCTCACGCCTCTTGCCCAGCTGCTCGATGGACTGGTTTATGGTGCTGCTGTGCAGAGTAAGTTCTACCTCTATTGGCTACGTTTCATAGTGGCTTGCACCGGATACGTCATTATCATGATACCTTACGAGCATACGATGGACTCCATGGAACGCGATACCATGATTGTTACTCTTGTTAAAGTTGTGGAGCTTTTGTGCGAGGTCGTATTTGCCGTCGATATTTGGTTTAGCTGGCATGTCCAGGAGTCGGCGGCCGCCATGGAGCTTTATGACCAAAACTTGCACAGCGTGTACATGAAGAAACGTATGATCTGGGACGTTATCGCCGCCATACCATTTTACGATTTGCTTTCATGGTTCAATTGCAGCGTCTGGTTTAAGCTCCTACGCTGCATGAAAGTTTGCAACATTGGGAGCTATCTGGACGATCTAAACCGTCGCAGTGTCTCCAGTGAAGTAGCTCGTTTCTGGCAAGTGTGGATGTTGTATCTGTTGGTTATCTACTGGACAGCATGTGCCTATTTAGCTGTTGCCACTGAGGCAGGCTTTGCAAAGGAGTGGGATTCGTGGCTTCCTTCTGAACAGCTCGATATTTCCGATCCTCAAAACCCGTCGTCAGCTCAAATCACGCTTCGCCTTCTGCGAGGACTCTTCTTTGCTGCCACAACGTTCATCAAAAGACGTATAGCCCGGCACCCGAGATCGCGTGGCTGTACGCGTTTCACATTGCAATTTCGTTCTTCGGATTGATCATGATGTCGTATGTGATCGGCGAGCTGGCGAGCCTTTTTATTTCATATATCGGCCTTGAAGTGGGTTTCCGCAAAAACCACATAGCAGTCGAGCTGTACCTGGCACGTTTACGCGTCAATGATCAGCTTCGAGCGCGCACATATGCGTTCATGACGTCGCTATGGTCTTCCCATGCTGGTGTCAACTATGAAGAGCTTTTGGCTGAGCTGCCACGACATATCCGGGCAGCATGCGTACTGCACGTGTCCAAGAAGCCCCTCGATTGGTTTGTCATGAAAGTGTTTACTCCAGTATGTTGGGAAGGCGACGAGAGTATCGATGCTTTGACCCTCTCTCTAGCTGAGAAATTGCGCTTCGAGAGTTATTCGCGGGACGAAAATGTCATGACGGAAGGTAGCATCATCCGTGCCATGTACTTTGTGATTAAGGGCCACCTAAAAATGCAAAGCGTGTCAATGTTGCACCGACCGTTAGGTCTCCGTGACGGTAGCTACTTCGGGGAGCGTGGGCTTCTCGGCTGCACTATCAGTGTTTACACTGTACGTACAGTGCGAGCCTGCGATATCCTTTCTCTGAGCTCGGAGGCGTTTGCCCAAGTACTGCAGAAGCACCCGTTCACCCGCCTGGCACTCAAGCTCTGCGAGCGTGCGTACAAACACTTGAAGGAACAAAGTCTCGTGGATTGCTCGAGAAACGATATGGAAGATCATTGGGGAGCAGCCATCCTGCATACGCTTCAGGATGTTCAAACATGTCATGAGAGAATGGGAGCAAAAACTGCAAAGGAAGAGGTAGCTGAAAACGGTGTCGACGACACTGGCGCTTTGACTTCCGAGTTACCAACGGCGTCTTCATTCATAGCTAACGAAGTGCTTCCACTACCTGACAAGAGCGCTGCGGATGTGCAAACGAATGCGACCAATGAACCAGCCGCCGATGAATTGATGAACGATGCTTGTGGCATCGACAGAGCGTTCGGAGAACTCCCAACACACGTTGAAGACATGTTTGAAACTCTGACTACACCCCAGAGCAGCTTGGAGGCATTTGCACCTCTGCTTCACATATTGCTGCCGACGGACCCCTCGACTGGAAAGCGAGCTTCAGTGCATCCTATTCCCTTAAGATACGCGAGATGCAAACAGCGTCGGTAGCACCCGAACCGACTACTCCGCCTGCAGCAGTCAGCACGCCCAGCGTACCCCCACCATCGAGCAGTTCATAACACGAACTTCCTGGTAAAAGTCAACGTGACCTTGGCTCGACCGAGAAAAGGGCTGCTGAGCTGGAGAAATCGCATGCGGAACTGCATACGCAGACTTGTCATGACCCTGGAAGTACTGTGACAAAAGCGTGGTGGTAGTGCCATGACTCAAAGCCTTCATTAAGCTCATCGCAAGGTTGTTTTCGAGGTGTGTGCACCCGAGTGGCAACCGAGCCACGGGCACGCGCTTGCCGGTGCAATCCTTGCTATTCCACTTGAGCACTCCACGTCCACCATTGCTGAACCGTTCATCAACGTTTGAGTAGCAGATGAACACCCTGAAACGACACGAAGTGTCGACGACAAGGGGCCCAACAACCAGTGCAAGTGGACAGGTGTCGAACCCCAGGTTGCTGATCGCCACTTCCTGTTGAAAACCTCTGGTGTCGCTGAGCGGTCAGATTTCCATTCAAAATACTCTTCAGGCGTATCTATGGTTGCCAGCTGTCTCGCAAGCGTGGACAGCGTAAACACTGAGTTTCATTGTTTACTCGACGCATGACTATCCCTTCTGCGACTATCCATACGCGATCGTCTTCTAGCATCCCAGCTCCAGTCCTTCAACTTGGAAGTATCAAGTAATGCTGTATTTACTACATCGTCAGTGGTGTTGCAGGATATCTAGGGCACCGTTTTCCTGTGAATAAAAAATATGCTAGAGCTGTAAGGAGAGGCTCCCGACTGAAGACGGCTCTGTTTCTTCATTCTTCAATTTGCCTCCCGTAGATCGCCATTCAAGATAACATCGACGATGAAGATTTTCACGCGTCCTCTACTAAAGTTTGCGCTGATACTGGCTCCCGTCTTGGCGAGCGACTGCACCGCCATCAGCGAGGGTTCTCAAGGCTCTGGCACAACAGCTGCAAGCAATAGCGGTGGGGCTACGATGGCCTCCTCTACTACCTCAAGCGAAGCTAACAGTGCAGTGACTTTGGATGTAGTCGACCCTGTGATCGACTGCTCGGACCTCCTGTACATAGACATCACGTCTATCGGCGGTGCCGGCAGCAACGTCACCTCAGCTACGGAGAGCACCAGTGACGGTATTCTGTACTGCATCGTTGAGGGCTCGCTGCCTCCTGCTATCACCTGGGAAGTTATGCTCCCTGTGGCCACTTGGACGCAGCGCTACATGCAGATCGGTTGTGGTGGGCTCTGTGGCTCTATCCAATTGTCGGTTGGCGCTGCTGATGGGTCGGAGGCAGTTAGCAACGGCAACTTGGCCATGGGTTCTACGGATATGGACGGAGGCACTGACGGCACCTTCGGTCTCGTGGAAGGCAAATTGGTGGCGTTCGCGTACGAGGCGCACCACTGGACGGCCGAGGTAGCCAAGACGCTCATCAAGGGCTACTACGGCCAAGAGCAGGAGTACGCCTACTTCAACGGCTGCTCGGATGGCGGTCGCGAGGCGGTCATGGAGGCGCTGCGGTACCCGAACGACTTCAACGGTATCATTGCTGGCGCACCGGCCATGCTTTTTACCTTCCAGAACAGTTTCCACCACGGGTGGCTGTCGGTCAGTAACAGTGACGCCGATGGTGACAACATTGTTCTCGCGGATCGCTTGGACATCTTGCATGACGCCGTTGTGGCCGCTTGCGACGATCTCGACGGTATTCAAGACGGCCTGATCTCGGACCCACGTGTATGCGACTTTGATGTGAACAGCATTCAGTGTGCGTTGGATGATGCCAACTCCACGTGCTTGACGTCGGCTGAGGTCGAGGCTGTGACCAAGTTCTACTCGGGCCCCATCGATGAGGAAACGGGTGACCACCTGACGGTGGGTGAAGTGCAGTTCGCGTCGGAGCTAGGATGGTCTGGAGTGTTTGTCGCTGATACTGCAACGGACGCGCTCATGAGCACCAGCATAGCCCTCCCGGCGATCAAGTATCTCATCTTCGAAGACTACCCCGGCGACAACTACACGCTGGCTGACTTCGACTTTGCCAACTCCACCATCGACTTATTGCGCCCGCGCCACCCGCTCCTGGATTCCGTGGGCGCTGATCTGTCGGCTTTCGAAGCTGCGGGTGGGAAACTCATTCTGTGGCATGGCTGGGCTGATCCTCAGATCTCGCCGCGCACCACAATCGCCTACCACGAAGCGTTGCAGACCAACATGGGAGCGGATGTAGTGGAAGGATTCGAGCGTCTGTACTTGCTCCCTGGTGTGTATCACTGCGGTGACGGTGAAGGCCCATCAGATATCGACCTTCTCACTCCGATGATGCAGTGGATCGAGGAAGGTATTGCGCCTACCGAAGTCATCACCAAGTCTGCAGACAGTGATAGCACGAGTGCGTTTGGGCAGTGGGTGAGCTCCAGCTCTAGCGGCACTCGCCGTAAATTGGCCAGTGCTTCCGGCTCTGTATCGTCGACTAATGTCACTCGTCCCGTGTACCCGTACCCGTCCGTGGCCAAGTACATTGGCACTGGTTCTGTCGACGATGCCGCGAATTTCGAGGAAGGTGCTGCGCTGTACACCAACCTCACGGGCTACTGGCTTGGCCAGGACTTCTTTAACCCGTTCACGCCCATTGCAGGGTAACTTGATCTCATTCTCGTTCAGAAACACACACGGTGTCACTGTGGATGAATCACCAAGAGGACAGTTGGTGAAAGCTGTGAAGTTAAAAGTCTTAGGCAATGAGAAGTACGAGCTTTACCCCATTCCGTGATCTGCTTTCGTTCGTGCTACTAATTTGCCAACGTGTACAGGCAGAACCTTATCCGTTTGGGGGTGCTCTGGAGCTGGCGAGCTATCGGATGGACCAACAATCCTGGACTTGATGATTTGAGGTCGGAAAAGAGCGGACACATCTTAGCCACCGAGTTTTCAAACTGCCAGTCATGCATGCCACTTGAAAAAGAAGAAGAAAAAGAAATCGATGCCTTCAAACGCGGTTCGGAAGCAGGTCTTCAGACGTTGGGGCCACAGAGACCCGTGGTAATCCAGCACTTGTCCTCGCTGTAAAAACAAAACGGACACGCTCACCGGACGGGACGATCCGGAGTTCGCAGTTCGGCGTTGATGCAGGGAAATCGGGAGAAGGCGACTGCGACAGCGGTCGGAGATTGCTGGAACGTCTCCTAAAAGTGATGTCGCTCGGGTGGCACGATCGTTCTTCTGCTGTATTGAATGCACTTACAGGTAGGTTTGACAACTAAATGGACTTTTGTTAGAGCGGTTAAAGTGAATGCAGTGAATGTGATGCAAAGCGTGGCGGGCATTTGTGTGTGTGGACGAGTGTAGCAGATTCCGTGAGTATGTCCGCCGTGGAGACGTGTGTGTTCATGGTGTGTCGACCGTCGTCATGGCCGATAGCTTGGCGTTGGTCTGGCAGCAATTCCGGTAAATGCGCAACTTGGTGGGCGTGAACGAGATTACAGCGCCTAGCGTCGGGAGGTTGGGGTCATCTGGCGCCACCTCGTAGAGGAGGCTGTGATGAGGTACTGGTTCGCCTCAAAGGCGTCCTCGCGCTGTGCCGCTTGGAATTCCTGCGCAACAATGAACACATGATGAGTCCCAATCAATGCGATGGGTAGTGCGCGTTCATACCCGTTGCTGCTGCTGCAGCGACTGGGGAGCTTGTTGTTCTCCAAGATACAGACGCAGAAAGTGGTAGCCGCCAACGGTGTCGGGGGCGAACCATAGCAGGCGCGCTTGGATACGGATAGATTCGCGAACTTCGTTGCGACTGGTGTCGTTGTTCTTGATAAAGTCGCGGAGAACTACGTTGCATTCGGAAAGATTAGCTCGATCCCAATGTGCATCCACGTTGACGGAAGCCAACGTACCGTCGATCACTTTACGGGGCGGGTGCTGGCTCATCGTCTTCTTCAGCTTTTTGAGCGGCGACTCGTAGTTCATGGGTGGTGGCGCGTTGGCAGAGCGACCGGAGCGCATATGCTTTGGCTGGTCGGACACGACGGAGACCGCTGTCGGCGTCGAGGTAGTCAGGTAGTCTCGGCAGCGGCAGTGGCGGTGGGCTCGTCGACGACCGATTTGGTGTGCTTCTTGGGCGGCATCGGGCAAGCAAAATGGAGACTGAGCCTCACATCAGTGCTATCGCCGCGCTTGTTGTCGGAGCGAGGGGCATCCACACACATGCAGAAAGAGAAGGTGGTCCGCCGTGGGAGGAGACCGAGGGTTGGCCGCATTGAGAGCGGAATTGTACCAGGCAGCGACAGGATCCACGGGACGTGGTCATCGTTCTTCAAATGCCGCGACAGTGATAGTTCACCTGGAAAGGAGAAAGAGAAGGTGGTTCGCCGTGGGAGGAGACGGAGGGTTGGCCGCATTGAAGACCGGAATTGTAGCAGGATCCACGGGACGTGGCTACCGTTCTTCAATGGCCGCGACAGTGATAATTCAGCGGGAAAGGAGGTGGAAACTTACGCAAGCCGTGGGCGCCAGTTGCTTTAAAGCAAGTTGAAGTGCTCTCGTCGTGTTGTTTTGGCGGTGTGCTCCAAGTATCCGAAATGCACGACAGCGAGACGAGTGCTGCTGCAAGTGCCGCCGCGGCCGTTGCGATAGGCGCCATAGAGCGCGCGTTTGCGGCGGTCCGCCTGGTGGAAGGCAATGTTTCTGCTGGTGGCGCGTGGCTAGCGCAGATGACGGTGAGTGAGCTGACTGTTGTCGAACCAGTCGCAGTGGCGACTAATGTTTGATGTGGGTTTGTCGTGGATCGATTGACGTCGATTACGTTGCAGAGCAGCATTCGAGTGTGGGACAGCGACGCCGCGGTCGGTGCCGACGCCGTATTTGTGATGCCTGAAGACGCGATGCGCCTTGCCGTCAATAACGCGTTCGTGGCGGAGACAGCAACCTTGCTGCCAAGCGACGTGTTTCCCGTGCGCGTCCTGGCGAACTTCAAAGGGGCGCTGAACGGCCTCAGCCGCAGTGACGTGCGGTACATTCTCAGCCTTCCAGACAACCGCTTCGGCCGTATGGCCCCGTATCTGGACCTCATCCATGGTATGCCCGTCCAGATCACCAAAAATGTTGCCACAGCGAAAGGTGCCGCGAACGGCACGCTCGGCAGCCTCGAGACGGCGCACTTTCCCCCGACACGCACTTCCACCTTGTGCGCGACGGCGCAACGAACACAGTCGTGCAGCTACCTAGCCGGCCGCCGGACTACGCCATGCTTCGCGTACCGCAACAGCCGCACGCGGTGGCGATCCGCCCGGGGCTCGACCCCGATCTGTTCCCCGTGTTATACGCGACTGAGGCATACCAGGAGGTGACCGTCACGCTCCCGGAGTCGCCCGACGGCCGCGCTCGCGCGATCACGGTTAAGCCGCAGTAGCTACCTTTCGTCTGTGCCATCGGCTCCACCGTGTACAAGGTGCAGGGCAAAACTCTCCAATCGATGGTCGTCATGGACTGGAAGTTGAAGCAGCTGTCGTCAAGAAACCACAGCAAACCTATGTGCTATTGTCTATTGTCACGCGTGCACTGGTTGCATTAACGCCGTTTACCGAAGATCCCGCAGCGTGGTCCAAGCCACCTGCAAATGCACTACATGAAGAAGAACGATTGTGCCGCCTTAGCGACGTCACCTTGGAAACGTTCCAGCAAAGTCGGACCGCCGACGCGGCCACCACCTCCATGGCAGCGACCTTTCCCGGTCGCACCAGCCTCACTCCGCCTGAACACTGAGTCGTGAAGCGTTAGTAGCAAGCAGTGAATCTATCTACAACTAACGTCGTCACCGACCTTGCTGTTGTATGTCTTTTTCTGCGGCCGTGGGCAGCGAATTTCACAGCCCTCGTCGTACGGCGGTGCTGGTTTGACCGAGGGTGGGGCTCAGCAGCAGCAGCGGTGGTGAGTGATTGTTGTGCCTCCACGGATCCTAAGAAAGCGCGCCTTCCCACCCCGCCCGCCCATGTATGTCCGCGCTCCTTGCCTCTCGCGCTTTGCTGCCTCTCACTTTGCGTCTGGCGCTGGCGGCACGCCACGAAACTGTGTACGACTTGTGTGTCGATACCGGTATGGATATCGTTACCCTCGAGTGCTCTCGTGGTGTCGTGCCGACCGTGACGTTTTGGCGGCGTGGAAGTATCCAAAATGCACGACAGCGAGACGAGTGCTGCTGCAAGTGTCGCCGCGGTCGTTGCGATTGGCGCCGTAGAACGCGCGTTTGCAGCGGTCCGCCTGGTGGAAGCCAATGTTTCTGCTGGGGGCGCGTGGCTAGCGCAGTCGACGGTGAGTGAACTGATTGGTGTCGACTAGTCGCAGTGGCGACTATGGGTTTGTTGTTGATCGATTGACGTTATTTACGTTGCAGAGCAGCATTCAAGTGTGCCTCTGTGAGGTTGGAGACCAAACCGAATGGGACTGCGGCGATGACTGCATGAATCGCGCGGTGCGTTCTGCCGCTTTCGTGGTCGCCGTTTGCGAAGCGTTCGGCGTAGCTGACGCGTCTTCTTATGTTTGTAGCAGATGCGGTACGAGTGTGCGCTAGAATGCTGTCCGTGCGGAGCACGTTGCTCAAACCGGCAGCTACAAGTCGGTTCGACGGTCGCGACAGCTGTGATTGACTGCGGCACCAAGGGCGTTGGTATCATTGCTCTCGAGGATGTCGACGTCGGATGTTTCATCGGCGAGTACGTGGGCGAAGTTTTGACCAACAGCGAGGCTGTGCTGCGCGCTCAGGTACGCGCTCATTGCTTGCTGCATGGATCTTGGGTGATATGACGTGCTGACAATGCGCTCGAGTAGGTGTACCGCACCATGACGCAGCTGTACATGCTTCAGGTGAGCCACGATCGAGTTATCGACGCCACACGTGTCGGCGGATGCATGCGGTTTGTAAACCATTCATGCGAACCGAACAGCGCATTCAAAAAGTGGAATGTTCGAGGACAAGAGCGTTGTGGTGTGTTCACAATTCGGCACATCCAGCCTGGAGACGAACTCACTGTGGACTATAAGTTTCAATACGCTCACAGCGTGGTGTGATAAGCTCGTATTGATGTGGGTTTGAGGTTTGTTGTATGTGCACCTTGCGCTGACATGCGTGTGCTCGCTTCTGATAGAATGGGTGCAAGTGCCTCTGCGGCTCACCGAGTTGCAGAGGCGTCATCGGCGTGCACCGGAAGCTTATTCGAGAGTGTGCGGTGCCGGCGACTCGGCATAAAATGCTTCAGCTCACCATGGATCGTTTTCTAGTCAAGCAGTAGACTACTACCGATTGCGCTCCATAGGCGGTCGTAATATGGTTGATTCGTTTAGGACTGATGTTGTCTACTGAAGTTTGAGCCTGACATGCCTATCATTTCTGCTTTGCATGTGCGCGAGAGTTTGAACTACCGCTGCGCCGACTCGGCTGACCCTGGGAGCGAGACAGCGCCAGTCTCTTGTGCTTACAATAATCGAGATCTGACAACGCGCACGGTCGCATGAACATGGATAGGTGCCCGCGGTTGTCGAACTCGGACTCAAGTTTATAAGTGGCATTTGCTTGGAGTGCTCGATTTCGACGTATACGCACTAGTTAGCCGTCATGCGTTTGAGCCTGGAGGAGCAGCGCGAGCGACACCGATTAGCGGTTCAGCGATCGCGCGACCGGTATACGCCGGCCGCCAGAGGTGAAAGGCTGTGCCGCGATCGAGAGGGCCATCGACGAGCTTCGGGGTCGACTGCGCCAGAGTTGCAAGCTGGGAACACATCTGTCCCTGCTGGCTTGCTGCCGTCAGCAGCGCTAGATGCGACGGCACAGTCGAGTGACGATGGTCGACACGCCGAGATCAATCACGCTTGGGGGATTGGAGATGAGATTCCCAGGCTGCACCCCGTCTCGGCGGCTTGCAAACGAGACTCTCTTCGGCGCCTGCAGCTGGCGCTTGGTGCTGCTGGGCTTGACGAGATGTGCTGTTTGCGATCGGAGCCAGCTTCGAAAGACGTGTCGCGTGATCGAGGTGTCCGATACCGCACGCACGCAGCAACTTCATGAGCTGTTGTCGAGCGACGGCGAGGCGCTGCCAGCTGCGCTTATTGCCGACGATGACTGTTCCGGTCTGAGTTCGGCTTTTAAAGGCGTCCTGCTGTTGAAGCGAGTGGCGTGCGTCCTGACGGTAATCTGCATGTTTGCCAGGAGTGCGACGACAGCCTGGTGAAGCTGTCGACCCCAAGTTCTCGATAAAAAATGGGTTCTTCGTGGGGATGCTACCGCACCGCTTCTCGGACATGACGCTGCCGGAGTGCCTCATGACGCAAACTGTGGCTGTGGTTGCGGTCACCCGCGTGATGCGAGGTGGCGCCCACCGCGCGATCCGCTCCCATTGCTTGGCGTTTGACGCAACGCCGGGGCCCCCGCTACGCTGCTGCCGATCCCCATTGGCAGCGTTACGTCCTACCGCGTCGTACTGGCCGGGCCGTTCACGACGGAGCAACAAGCGCGCGTCCGATGCATCGCGTGCGCCGGCAAGTCGTCGAAGACATCCTGCGCTTCACCGACAGCACAACGTGTTCTATGAACGCGTTGCCGTTGACTGCACCGAGCTCCCAACGGACGCCATTGCAGAAACCCTGATCGTTAAAGACGCCGATGCCGACATCGAGGTCGCTGAGATGGATGCCGAGCAAGACCGAGTCGGGAGCGTGTCGGAGAACGACGCGTCCAGCGTCGAGACCGACGTTGTCGAGCACCGAGTGGTTTTCATCTCAGACGATTGCGAAATAAGCACACAAAACGCGCCGCCGGTCGAGTGCCATGACCATGCGACCTCGCAGCCCCAGTTCCTCGTCCGGCATTCAAGCGAATTCGCGCAACAGGACACAACGCTTTTTGCGCGCATGTTTCCGCACTTGTTCCCCTATGGACGAGGACACCCGGGCGAGTCACGGTACGTTCCCGTGGCGCTCAATGCCTGCGTCCGGTATTACGGTCTACTCAGCTCGAGGCGATTTGCTGAAGACGAACTCTTCATGCTCGCGAGCTTCGACTACCTGTCGGTCCACATGATGTACATGCAGGTGTCAGCGGAACCCCGCAATGTTTGAACCGTACTGTGACATAACGGAGGACGCGCTCATGGAAGTGCTGAGCGAGAAGGAACTGCAGCGCCAGGGTCGCACAGCGTCGACGCGCAACCAGGACTCGAGCGCGGCCGCCTTTGTGAAGACGGTCGAGATCAGCGGTAGCGCGATGTGGGGCAGCGACGGCGAGCGTGCGCAATGTCGGCGGCGGGCGTTCGCGTACCAAGCGCAGTTTGGACAGCCGGCGCTTTTCATGACGCTGACCCCGAATGTCGCCGATGCGTTCGTCATGGCGCAGTACTGTGGCATTACTTCGGTGGACACTCTGTTTGACGCCACGCTGGCCGAGCCGCCCGGTCGGCCGGCACTGCACAGCGCGTGCTTGCGCAACGATGTCGCGTCAGCGCGGCTGTTCATGCGCAATGTCGACGCTTTCGTCGAGCACGCGCTCGGCGTCGCGCCCAAACATATGAGGAGCAAACCGTTCGACGGCCTTTTCGGGGCCGTGAAGGCGTACTATGGCATGGTAGAGACCCAAGGCGGCGGCACGCTGCATTTCCACTTTCTCGTGTGGCTGGGCGATGCGCCGCCCAACACCGACGGGTTCGACCGGGCAGTGGCTGCGCACGGCAATCAGTATTATCGAGATGTTGAGGCCTTTGCGGACAGCATTGTGTCGACGTCGATGCCCGTTCACGTGGCGGACTCAAATTGTGTCTTCTGCGGGCACTCGTACGTCGATCTGCAGGAACTCCCAATTCCACCTGAGGCCTATGAAGACCCGAACAAGCGGCAGCGTGGTCGTAAAACGCGTGGTGAGCCAGTGCTCGTGTGGTGGTCTGGATGCGGCACAGAGTTCAGCTCCCAGCACGTCATTCGGCGTCTCTTGCTCGACCACCGACCGTCGTCGTGGCCGCCTCCGATGCGGCCGTACTCCTCGGCCGAGCTGGCGTCGGCCGTGCGATCGGGGACGCCATGCCGCGATAGCGTAGCATCGGCAAAAGCCGCAATTTACCGCCGCGATCTCCATCTATTAGCGATACACGCAAACGCTGACAACGAAGACAACGACGACAACGCGTACGTCAAGTACCTGCGCGACCTTAATCACGCCCCACACCGCTTCGACCGATGCGAGGACGACGCGTTCCGCGACGACGCAGTCGCCCGGGCGCTTACAATGCTACCTGCTTCGATCGACGACGATCGGTGGGTGCCTCGCGCAGTCGCTTTTGCAGTCTCCCTGCTCGTCTTCCTATTCAATTTGCATTGGTGGTCACACGTCGGGAGCTGCTTCAAAAAAGTCGAGCGTCTGCGACCGGTCAATGCCGCTATGGATTTCCACGCGATCGCGTGGAGCAGACCTATTGCTCGACGGACGGCGTTACGCTTGTATGACGAGCACCGTTTGAGTTTGTGAACGGGTTCATCCGCGAGATGATGCTGGCATTCCGCTCAAACCACGACATTCAAGTCATGATCGGTGGCCGCAGCGCACTGCTTCGCATCTACTACGCGACCAAGTACGTAACCAAGAGAACAGCAGGTCGACTCGATCACGGCCGTCGCGCTCGCTGCATTCAAACGGCGTCAGCTGCGAGAGGCGCGCGACGGCGATGACAACGTCGATGCGCCTCCCATACAGCGTGCGGCGATTGGACGCCGCCACGTAGCGTCGCTGCTGTATGCAATCACGAATCGGCGAGAGATCGCCGGGCCGCTCGCTGCCCTGTATGTTCTACGTGGGTCGTGCGCATACATGAGCGCGCCGTGCGCACCACTTCCATTCCACAATGTGCTGCATGAGCTCCTGGAGCAAGCCGCCCACTCATGCGACCTCGTCGAGCTGCGAGCGCACGGCTCGGACGGGGTTACCTTCCGGGCGGCATCGTTTCTTGACGATTACTTGTTCCGGCCGCCTGCGCTCGGTCTTCTCAGTCTGTACGAATTTGTGGCAACACATTTCCGCAGGAAACGAATCCCGTCGACCGCGGACGCTGCGCTTTTCTTGCCGGAGCACCCACTTTTCGACACTCACTGCGTCGGAGCGCACATCTCCGAAGTCGTCCCGGTCGTGGCAGGTATGCGTATGCCCTTCGTCGATACAGAGTCCCCCGCGAGCTCGTCGTGCAGCGAAGCCAGTGCGCGCCCGTGCTGTTCAAAACGTTCCGTACTGTGACGGACCTCGCGGCCGAACCGACAAGCAGCGCTGCATGGATCGAGGCATTCTCGCAATGGCAGCCCACGCGCACGGCCTTCACGTGCGAGATCATGGCAAACATGGACGACTACAGCCGCGCCTCGAAGCAGGCGAAGGAGTGTGGCGAAACGAACGCCGCCGAGTTCGGCGCCTATAGCGACAGCGAGAGCGATAGCGACGACGTCACGGGAACGCACGACGACGTCGAGACCGCGCTCGACCACGCAGCAGAGCCCGCAGCTGCGGCAGCTGCAACAGCAACCGACATGTTTTATCAATTCTTCGACAGCGACGACGTTAACGATGACAGCAACGACGATGCAACCTCAGAGCTCGCGTCGACTTTGCCGGTCTTCCCGAACGCTGCATCGACTGTCTCTAGCCGTCGATTCGAGAATCCATTGGGCACCGCCACTCAGACCACGGCAGACATGGCCACGGAGTTGCACCGCCGCGTGTCGACGACGTTCGACTTCTCGCTTAGCGAGCTGCAGCGATTTGTCAACCACACCTCGAGCGACGAGGTCGAACCGCCTCGCTCGGAGCCGTTCCGCAACGAGCGGCCCGCCGAAGTCATCGCGCTGCTTGAAAATGAACTCGAAATCGTCCGCGAGTGGCCGCCGTCGCCACCGCTGCCGTCGCATGATGCCTCACCGCCGCCACGTACGCGTCGATCCTAGAAGTCTCTCGAGCATTCACGATCAACCTGCGCCAGCACGTCGCGTTCACGTTCATCACAACCTCGCTGCTCCGACGCTTCCTGCGCCAAGCGCTCGGTGGTCTCCAGGACCGCGACTATAGCTACCGCACCGAAGTTTTCGGTGCACCGAAAACTTCGAGGCGCGCTTCCGAGACGACCAGCTGATGATGTTCCTCGGTGGGGCCGGCGGCACCGGCAAAAGCTGCGTGATCGACGCTGTCGACGCGTTTTGCGTGAGCTGGCACCGCGACGACGCCGTTATGAAGACGGCGCTGACGGGCAAGGTCGCGACGCTGATTGGCGGGCGAACGCTCGCGAGCTTCCTCATGGGGCTGAAGCACGCCATCAACAACAAAACACTTCACGCCGCTGGACCTCCTCGTCATCGATGAGGTTTCGATGATGACCAAGAACGAGTGGCTGCGACTCGACAAGATGCTACGCCGCTACAAGCAGGTTCCTGGCGTGCCGTTCGGCGGCGTCCACATGGTGCTCGTCGTCGACTTCCTGCAAATGCCGCCCGTGAAGGCCGACCCGATCTACCTCGACCCGGCCGACAAGACACGAAACGTGACCACCGCCGACATCGAAGGGTTCGAGTTGTGGCGAAAGTTCATCACCGTTGTCATCCCGGAGGGGTCGGTACGCTTCCGGCGCGACCCGGAATGGGGAATGGCTGCCGCCTCGCGCGGCTCGGGCAATGGACCCCGGCGTTTCTCGATCTGATCAATAGTCGAGTGTTCGAGCACCACCAAGGGCACCAGTGCGACCACGGCGAAACACCCGAGTCCGTTGAACGCGTCGACAGCAACGCCGCGGTTGGTGCCGACGCTGTATTTGTGACACTCGAAAACGCGATGCGTCTTGCCGTCAATAACGCGTTCGTGGCGGAGACAGCAGCCATGCTGCCGAGCGACATGTTTCCCGTGCGCGCCCTAGCGAACTTCAAAGGGGCGCTGAACGGCCTCAGCCGCAGTGACGTGCGGTACATTCTCAACCTTCCCGACAACCGCTTCGGCCGTATGGCCCCGTATCTGGACCTCATCCATGGTATGCCCGTCCAGATCACCAAAAATGTTGCCACAGCGAAAGGTGCCGCGAACGGCACGCTCGGCAGCCTCGAGACGGCGCACTTTCCCCCGACACGCACTTCTACCTTGTGCGCGACGGCGCAACGAACACAGTCGTGCAGCTACCTAGCCGGCCGCCGGACTACGCCATGCTTCGCGTACCGCAATAGCCGCACGCGGTGGCGATCCGCCCGGGGCTCGACCCCGATCTGCTCCCCGTGTTATACGCGACTGAGGCATACCAGGAGGTGACCGTCACGCTCCCGGAGTCGCCCGACGGCCACGCTCGCGCGATCACGGTCATGCCGCGGCAGCTACCTTTCGTCTGTGCCGTCGGCTCCACTGTAACGGGGTTACTCTATAAAGTACGGTTGTGTAAGGTTACCCAATTTGGTGTGACCACACTCTCCCTAAAACAGTACTCAGTACGTGAAAGTTAACAAGATGTCAGTAGGTGGCTTCACAGCCAATAGATATGCATTAGACTAGGATCTACTATGTTAGATAGTGAGACCTATAGATTTACACCAGGGCGGCTCTGCCGCCGATAGCAATAATACATTCAGTTTTACCTTTAACCTTAAGAGTTTCATTGTCTTGTAAAAACTGTTACTTCTTGGAGCCTGTACGCTACTGTCGTACGCTCGTCCCTGTTCTTTGTATAAGAACGTCAAGGTAACCTACCTGCTTAAGAGACTCGCTGAGTCTGACTAAGTCTTCCTCTACGCTACCGTCTACGGCAGCCCCGCTGCATCCACCGTGTACAAGGTGCAGGGCGAGACTCTCCAATCGATGGTCGTCATGAACTGGCAGTCGAAGCAGCGTGTCGTCAACAAACCACAGCAAACCTATCTGCTTGTGTCACGCGTGACCTCGCGACATGCACTTGTTACATTAACGCCGTTTACTGAAGAGCTCGCAGCGTACCTGCAAATGCACTACATGAAGAAGAACGACTGTGCCGCCTTAGCGACGTCACCTTGGAAACGTTCCAGCAAAGTCGGACCGCCGACGCGGCCACCACCACCATGGCAGCGACCCTTCCCGGTCGCACCAGCCTCGCTCCGCCTGAACACTGAGCGTTAGTAGCCAGCAGTGAATCTATCTACAACTAACGTCGTCACCGACCTTGCTGTTGTACGTATTTTTCCTGCGGCCGTGGGCAGCGAATTTCCCAGCTCTCGTCGTACGGCGATGCTGGTTTGACCGAGGTGGGGCTCAGCAGCAGCAGCGGTGGTGAGTGATTGTTGTGCCTCCACGGATCCTAAGAAAGCGCGCCTTCCCCACCCCGCCCACCCATATATGTCCGCGCTCCTTGCCTCTCGCGCGTTGCTGCCTCTCACTTTGCGTCTGGTGCTGGCGGCACGCCACGAAACCGTGTACGACTTGTGTGGTGATACCGGTAAGTATACCCGTATCGTCGGTATGTCACAGAATTCGTTATGTTGCCTGTTTCTGTTTGCTGTTGCTTGGAAGTTGCTAATTGTTGCTGTATGTTGCGCATTGTCGCAGCAGCGTTGCGGCAGCGGCGTCGTGCGAAGGTCGCCCGATCACAGAGGCACCCCTGGGGTAAGCCACTTAACACAGTTCTCACTTCGTTCGAACTGCGAATTCAAGCACATCGATTTTCCATCACCCGTTATTAGCGGTTGTCAATGCTGGCAGCAAGTATTGTGAAAACCACTGGTTATGTCCGATTTATTTGCTAATCGACCGTTTTAGACCACTTATAAAACCACTTTGGTGTATATAAACGGACCGCAGCCCCTAATTAAACGACTATCTCAAAATTACACTATGTTTTATTGGGCCGCCTGTGATTCATATATATCTCGTCGAATGCCCATGCTTGAATGGGCATTCTGAGCTTCGACCATTTATATAAACATGCTATGGAGCGGGCCAATCAATGACCTTAGTAGTTCGCTATTCGCCCGCCTTTACTGCGGCTAAGTATCGGGCTGCTGTGAATCGGCTCCGGTTGCCTCCGTTGGCGCAACGGAGGCCGTCCCAGAAAGCGACGGCGTAAGTTGGAGGGGCGAGGCTGGAGAGAGGAAGAGTAGCTGTACAAGGGTAGTGAAGTAGGTTGAGTGGTGTAGCAGTCAAGCTTGCATGAGGAAGAAGCTAAGTCTTGAATAGGTAAGGTCAGAAGCAAGTGCTACGAAGAAGAAGGAAGAAGACAAGAGCGAGGTAAGCTGTTTTTGGCACTCTTACACTTGACTACGTTTTCCGACGCGTGCACGCGGTGCAGATCGGGTTCGTGAGGATGCAGAGCACCTAGGCCGATTTCAGAATGCTTAATTTAATTAATCTGGCCGAGCGGCAAGAGCTCGGATTAAAAAGTCATAACTCTGAATTATACCCTGAATTAACATGTTAGCGCTCTCGTTTATTAGCAATAAATTACCCAATTCCCTCCAATTAGCTCCCATTTACGAAGGGACAAAGCATTCGACGATCACAATAAGCTTTTTTATACAGCCAATGTAAAAAAATACTTCGAAGTAACCGGAATGTGTTCACCGCGTAGCAGGCTGCAACTAGCAGCAATGATGGACAAATAGTATATCGTTATGTGCTTTTATAGGGTCGTTCGACTCCTTCCTTGATATCGCACGCATCCTACTTCAGGCGTCGTGTGTTTTCTTCTCGAAATTATAGGAATCGGTCCATAACGGCAGGCGACGCAATCTGTCGCGTCGTTTCACTGGTAAATCGCTCGAGTATCTTGGAAAGTCTCGTCATGGCGACACCTTCGAGTGCCAAGATTCCGGTCGGCAGCAGCAAACAAGTGCACGGGAGCAAGCGAGACGCCGTCGGGCGATCTCGGCTCATTGGCGCTTCGTCCGTCTCGAATTCCAGTCGCCGGGTCAACGGCAGCGTCGCCAATGTGAACGGAGGAGCTTCGGGTTCGGGTCATTCCACTCGCGTGTACTTGGATGGGGCGGACGTGACCCCCAGTCGCTGCTGGTGAGTCGCATCAAACCGTCGACACCGAGTGGTGGAGCTGACCCAAGAGGAAAAGGCCGAGGGGCAAAGGCAGTCGATCGAGAAACTATCACGGAGGAGCATCCAACGTCGGGGCTTCGGTGGTGGGTGCCAGTATGATGTTCAGCAACATGTCGGCGACTTCGGCTGACAACGACTCGGACAATGAGAGCTCGTCGTCGGTGGTCGGAGTAGGGAACTTGACCAGTCGAACGAATCGAAAAGAGGCGAAACCCAGTGCCATTATTGACCATACCCCTTCGATTCCTGCCCCTCCACCCTCGAACCAAGAAAATGACGACAAATCTGCCGCTAAGGACTCGGAAGTCCATGAGGACGGCAAGGCGAAAGCAGATGACCCCCTTCTGGCAGCTTCTGCTCTTGCTGTGGTGCAGGACGCTCCACTTCTAACTGGGAAGAAATCCATGACGATTTCCACGGGGTTGGCCCCACGTCGACCGGTTACGGTGACGATGGGGAGACTGCAACCGAGATGCTGTTTGAACTCCGCAGCGTTTGTGTTGCACAAGACGCGCCAAATCATGCTGCGGTCACTGCAAGGAACAAACGTTACCAGGCGACTTGTGCGCAAAAGAAGGGGAGCGACAAGTACGTCGATGGTCGAACGCAAACTTTGCAACTGGCACAGAAAGCCAAAGAAGTCATGACAGCTCCACCTGCTACTCGAGATGCCGCTTCTGTGGCAACGGACTGGGATATCTACGATTGTGGCAAGATGGAGGACGAGAGCAACGCTGAAGTGGACGAGAATGGTCCAAATGTTGGTGCACAAACTCAAACTCAAGCCGCAGGGACAAGTGAAGGTCAGTCGAAAGACGCGACGGATGGTACTTCGGCTGCAGCTACGGCGTCTTCAGGGACAGAAGGAACTGGTGGAGGTGGCGTTGGTGATGTTCAGCTTAAACATCAAGTGGAAGAGATCGTGGGGGCCACTTTAGCCTCTCCGGGCTGTGTCCTGGATGTCGATGGAGATATTGTGGAGGATCTGCGAGCAAGACAGCACCACGCTTCGAGACCCAATCGCAAGACACGAGATAAACATGGCCACAGCAATGTCTACAGCCAGAAGTCCAGGATGTTCGACAGCCAACGATCCAATGCAGTCGCAGCGATGTCGGGGAATTCCAATGCGTCGGTACTACTGGGCGAGCAAAGTGGTGGGAACTTGTCTGCCGGGGCTTCTCAGGACTTCGGAGGTCAAACAGGGGTGACGGTGCCAGCTCCAACAGTGCTGCCACCAATTCTCAGGTTGGTATGAGTGTAGCAAACGCATCACGCGGTGTACTAAGCACACAAGGCGACGCCAAGAACAATGTGTACGCTCGAGCCAACACCAACGTGGACATTGGCGAGATCATCGCTCGTCAACGCACTTCACACGTCTTGGGGTCGTCCTCGCTACTGCTTATGGCCAACATCGTTGAGCGAGCCGTACAGCAAAACGTGTATCACCAACAACACGTGCGATATCGTGACTTTCCGATACTCGAGACGGCCGAAAGTGCCCCAGTGCAACCAATTACTGTAGTGCCAGCGCTTGGGATGGGATTTCCAACTACAATCGGAGCTGGTGGGTCAAATTCATTCTCGAAGGACGAGCTAGTGCTGGAAGAACTCTGGTCCTTCCGTTGCGAGCTCACCCAAGATCGCACAGTGTCGTGTCTTGCTTGGAACACAGCGAACGAAGACCTTCTGGCGGTCTCCTACGCTCGAACGGTGACGTCCAATCAAACAGACAATCCCGGGTCTCCAACTCCCGGTATTGCCCCTACAGGAACAACTCCTAGTCCAGCTTCTCGTCCTGGACAAACTGTTGCGGTGGCCGCAGCAGGAACTGGAACCACGGGTGCGAAAAATGACGGACTAGTGCTCTTTTGGTCGCTTACCAATCCGGAATTCCCGGAGCGGATTTACCACCTTCCTGTGGGAGTGACATCCATTGACTTTAGCACTGCACACCCGTATCTTCTCGCTGTTGGTTTTGCTGATGGCGTTGTGTCGATCTACGATACTCGGAAAGACGACTCGGCCACCACCAACTCTCCTTCGACTTTAGCTAGCAGTACGCCTCCATCCGAACCAGCTTCGACCAAGCATGTACCCGTTCCGATTGCAACCAGTTCAGGTATGAGCGGTAAACATCTCGACGCTGTGTGGCAAGTCCGATGGGTGGCGCGTGGCGGGGGTGAAAGCGTCGTCAGCGTCTCGGCCGACGGTCGAGTCGTTGAATGGAGTCTCAAGAAGGGGTTGAGCTACAGCGATCTCATGACTCTCAAACGCTCACCAAATCCCCTTCTCGGAGGTGCAGGAACGGTTGCGACGGGAACAAGTGGGGGAAGCGATGGGGTTATTTCACGACAAGCTAGCGGTCGTTCATTGGCGTTTGCATGTCAAGGGGATCCGTCCGTTTATTTCGTGGGTACTGAAGACGGACTCATTCACAAGTGCTCCGTGTCGTACAACGAACAGTATCTGCAGACGTACATCGGACACACGGGACCAGTGTACCAGCTCCTCGTGTCTCCCTTCTGCAGTGACCTCTTCCTTTCGTGCTCGGGTGATTGGAGTCTCAAGCTTTGGCACCAAGCGGATCCTCGTGGTGAGTCTACAGTCACGTTCCACTCAGTCGATCTGGCGCAAGCGGTTTTGGGGGCTTCCTGGAGTCCAAGTGATGCTGCAGTTTTCGCGGCAGTGGCTGAAGATGGTCGAATTGAACTTTGGGACCTCGCACAATCCACGCTAGACCCCATTGTGCGGCATTTCCCCAAAAATACATTTCGGTCGCTGTCCCGGTGCCTCCCAGCGCTGACCCGGACATCTTGAATTCCAGTTCCCGAGATTTGACACCGAAAGGTGATCTGGATGGCGACACGTATCGAGACCCCAACGCACCGTTGAACTTGTCCGCTGTGACAACAACAATGGTGGAGGTGCCGCTGGAATGCACGACAGTTGCGTTTGCTCCGAAAGCGCCGGTGCTGGTGGTGGGAGACTCAACAGGAGACGTCACAGTCTATCGGGTGCCTACCCAAATCTCCAATTCTGAAACAAGTATCAGTGAGGGAATATCCGACACTGCGTCAGCTGTAGAGGAGCAGACGGCGAGGTTATTGCGTGCGATTCAACCGAACAAACACGAGTAGATGGCACACCAAAGAATACAAACGCTGGTAACCTTTCTGTTCGTGTAGCCATTTTCAGATGATCGAAGTTGAAGTGTTCATCATTGTACAGCGAGATCTCGTGGTGCTTTTTATCATGAAACACGAAACAACTCGCCAGACTGGGCGGTACTGAGCCTCACATGTCAGTTCAGTTTGTGTCCGATTTCAGTGCTCGGCTCGCACTACGATGAAACTTTTCTCCGCTCGAAAACCAAGTGTGGATTCCTTGCAGCATCCAAGCGCGATGGCCATCCCAAACCCGGCACGAGACATGGAAAGGTATTTATTTGCTCTTAAAATTGGTCAAACACGTCGAACGCCGCCCTGTCCTCGCCATAGAGCACGACCGAGTCGTCCACGGGCGAGTCCGGGTACTCGTCAAAGTGCGTGTGGTCGCCTGGCCCCCAACCGGCGGCAGATACGGCGGCGTCTCCGAGCGTGCCAGTACGGCATCCCAATCCACCTTGGCGAAATATTTATGTTTCTTCACATCCTCCGACCCGCCTCGTAAGCAGCCTACACAAACCATAAAAACACCAACTTGTAAGCTTTCAACTCGTCCAAAACCCACTAAAAATCACAATAAAACACGTACCGAGTCGCTTGGTGCGGTCCTGTGACAACAACTTCTTGATGAGGTCCTTGGCCTTGGAGTCTATGTGCTTGGGGAAGTCGACCTTCCCGTCCAGGATCTTTTGGTAGATGCCGAACGGGTTTTCGTCGTAGAAGGGCGGATAGCCCGCCAGCATCTCGTAGATGAGCACGCCGAGCGCCCACCAGTCCACCGACTTGCCGTGTCCTTTGCTCTGGATGATCTCGGGCGCCAGGTACTCGGGGTGCCGCACAGCGTCCACGTCTTATCCTCGACGATCTTGGCGAAGCCGAAGTCGGTGATTTTCAGCGACCCTTCCGACGTGATGAGCAGGTTCTCGGGCTTGAGGTCTCGGTAGATGATGTGCTGTGCGTGGAGGTAGGCCATGGCCATGACCAGCTGGGCCGCGTAGTAGCAGGCCACGGGGTCGGGGAAGCGTCCTTGTCGTCTCAGGTACGAAAAGAGCTCCCCGCCCTGCACGTACTCCAGCACCAAATAAAGTCTCCGCTCGTCCTGGAAGTGGCCCAGGTAGTTGACGATGAACGGGTGCTGGATGCGGCTCAGGATCTCCACCTCGCACTTGATGTGGTGCAGCTGCTGCAGGCGCAGGATCTCGCTCTTTTTCAGGATTTTGAGCGCGTGGAAGGAGCCCGCGCCTTTCAGCTGCACCAGCCGCACGCGGCCAAAAGTGCCCGTGCCCAGTGTAGCCATCAGCTCAAAGTCCGCCAACGTGTATAGTCTCCGCGCTCGGGTCTCCACGGGGGCGGCGGGCGAAATGGCGTCCGCGGGCGCGTCCTAAATCACACAAAAAATAGTCCCGGGACCAAATAAGAGGCGGCTTTTGATCCTAATCTAGGGAACGGGCGCACCTTGTCGTCCACTGCGGGGCCCTGCGTCTTCTTCCGAAACATTTGGCGCTTTGGCTGCTGGCGGCGCGGCGGCGAGTGCTCGCTCGGCGGCGATGGCGGGCGTTGCCGGGCGGTTATTTTATTATGGGAGCCCTAGGCGACTCCGACGCTTCGGCTCGATCCTTTTGCGGAGACCTGAGTCGAGACCTGATTCTGGAAAGGGTACCGCGTACCGTCTGGGAATGACGGAAACAGGACGTGGAAAGGAAAAAATGGACTTGCTATGGTATTTACTTAGGTTCAAACATCGCCACAGCGAGTGCCTTATTAGAGCAACATAGTAGAAATTCCGCGGTGTGGAGCACTCGCTGAACAGGAATGCGTGTGAAGGTGTAATTGAATCTTACGGTGGGATGCTTCACCGTGTGAAAAATCACTTTTGTACTGTACAGGTCGTCTCATCCGCTTGGATTTTAGACTCCAGAGTTGGGAATCTCGAGGATTTTTTGCGATAGATAGCGTCGGAGGTTTCTCCTGGTGGTAAGCACTGGTGTATGCGAGTGGAATGACATTGGGCCGGAGGAGTATTCATAATATGCAGTCACAAGGAAGCTCGTTGCTTATGTTGATTCTGGGTCGTCATTTTACAACAGTTGGAAAACCCTTGAATTGTCAACGAAGATCGCATACGGAATCTGGTAGAAGACCAATCCTCGAACCGGTCTGGTGCTGCGAACCGTCTGCGAAAGTAACCGGAACGTGGCTTTGAAATGCGTATCTTTTGGCAGGCTACACTTTTGGGATACCGTCATGTCTTGCTCGATTTGCTCCCAACTTAAAGTCCACGTCACGTTGCTACCTTGTCCGTCTAGTTTAGACAACTGCAACTGCACCGGACGAGCTTTACCTGTACTCTGCAAAACAATCATGGAAGTCCATGACCCCATCACCCCGTTGGAATCAACACCGACAGACGCGACAACGACGGTGGACCTGAGTTGCCGGCAGCTTGCTGCAAGTCTTGATGGTCACTTACGTCTTTCGCCTGTCTACGAGAATCCAAACTCGGGGCTTTCGAAAACAACAGAGTCGCTTGCAGATCACTGGCCAGGGAGCCCCGCCTCACAGCTCGACTTGAAAAGGAATGAATGACCTTCTGCCACGCTGTCTTTCTCGTGAGGTTAACTCTTTTAACAGGGCCTGCTACATTCGGTGTTGTGTTGCAAAGCTCGATGTTGTGTTGCCTCCGGTTTGTTTCGATTTGCAACGCAAAGAGAGACTGTTGTAGCGTAACACAAAGCAAACGCTGCTGATAATTGAGAGTACAAAGCGCACCGTTACCATTACCGTTCCCCGCACAATTGACCCGTTCCTTCGTGTCGATACTTTTCTTTGACAAGATCACGCACAGGGAAATGCGCGTGATCTTGTCAAAGAAAAGTGGAACAGAGAAACACTTTTGCACCGGCCGCCCCAATGAATGGGACCGAATTGGTTACTGGGTACACAACACAAGTCAGCGTTGATCACGGTAAATTGTCCAGGATTCTAGTTTTGGAGGCTCAGTCGAAGCGGGAAAACTCGAAATGGACATCCTAAGAGCTAAAACGTGAAGTTCATCCGCCTTTTACTAAATTACGATGTGAAATTGAACCGCATGCAGGAGCGAACCTAAATGTAAAGTCGCAACTCACCTGTACGCACGATGACTATTTGTTTGTTACTTGTCCGTACATGCTGCCAGGTGCCGCAAACGGAGAGTCTCCTCTATATATAAACAATGCTTCGTATATTTGATGTTTATTGTCTGAAATTTGCTTAGCGCAAGAACTGCTTGCTATTTCATCAAACTTTCCCACGTGCGATTAGTAACCCTTAGACTGCAATTGGTGAGGCAAAATACGCCGATTCACCTCCTTCATCGAAGCAGAGTAACAAACAAGATGGCTATTCCATTCACTGGAGGAAGAATGGCAAAGAGCAAAGTCGCGAATCGCGAGTGCAGCACACCTTGTTGCATTTTCAAATAGCCTTTAAAAATAAATAATCAGAGCCAAAGCCGCAAAGCGCTAAATGAACACCAACTGCTGGCCTGCTTGCTTCGTTCATCCCAGAAATACTGCATAGCAGGACATCGGAATACGTACTCAGTCCTTCAGTTAGCAAAGCTTTAAAATCTTTGCGTTGCGAACGTTATTTTTGTGTGCATCCTTCACGAAACTCACAGAACTCTTGCAGTTATTCACAGTCAATGACGACGTGGGCTGAAAAGGAAGGTAAGCCTTTCATTTATCTTTTGTATGCAACTCAAACGTGCTCAATTAATTTTGTACGGAAACGATGTACTTCAGTTCACACATACGTGAAGGTAACTCTTGATTTACCAAGCGTCCGCATAGTCTTGGACGTACTTTCCAACACTCGCATCAGCAGGAGCGTCGAAGTTCATCTTCGATTCGAGCGACTTCATTTTCTCTTGAGTAGGCGACACTAGACTTTGAAGAAATGGGACAGCATTATCACCAAACGTGCTCAAAGCTGCAACCACTCTCGGTTTATGAGAATTCACTCCATCTCGAATGACGCCAATCACGTGGGTCGTGTACCCGAGAAAATCGTTCGTGTCGTTCGCGCCTTCAACACGCAGATTTTTCAGAGCACCTTCAGCTTGTGACTTGAGATCCTCCGTTCCCGTCTGCACCAGAACTTTCAAAAGCTCACAGGCTCCTGACTCATTAATGACTGCACGGTTTGCGTCATTTTTTCCCGCGAGACAGCCCAAAGCATACGCCGCGGACCCCTTCTGTTCGTCAGATCCAGTTCGGAGGAGCACAATTAACGGCGGAATAGCTCCGTCACGCGCTATTTCGACGCTAATATCATTGTTGTCTGCTGCCAAGTCGCCGAGCGTGTGCACTGCTGTATGTGTGAACTGATCCGACCCCGTTCGCACCAATTCCACTAGCGGCAAAACTGCTTCTTTCAACTCCAATGCTGTACCAGGGTCTTTGCTGCCGGATGCGAGATTCCCCAAAGCGTACGCTGCCCACCGATTTTGCGCTTCCACTCGAGTCCGCAGGAGTTCAATCAGCGGTTTGATAGCTCCTCCCTCTATGATTTTCATGCGGTTGCAGTCGTTGATGGCAAGCTTTCCCAGTGTGTAAGCCGCCCACTGCTTCTGTGCCTTTGACCCCCTCGTAGCAACTCAACAAGAGGAGGGATGGCGCCTTCCTCTCCAATTGCACGGCGGTTTTCTTCGTTGTTCGAAGACAGACGCCCCAAAGCATACACGGCCCATTGGTTCTGTGCATCCGTCGTTGCTTTCACAAACGCCACCAGTGGAGGGATGGCACCTTCACGGGCAATTTTGCTTCGGTTGAGATCGTTGTCGACGGCAAGGTTCCCCAGTGCGTACGCCGCTTCTTGCTTGTGTAAACCCTCTCCGGATCGAAGAAGCGCTATAAGAGGTTGGATGGCTCCTGCGCTTGCGATTTCCACGCGGTTTTGGTCATTGTTGCTAGCGAGAGTTTCGAGAGCTTCCGCAGCCCAGAGTTTCTGGTTGTCAGTACCGTTCGACAGTAGACGAACAAGAACCGGCAGCACACCGACACAACGCAGTGTGTCGACATCGCCATGAGTTGCAATACACGAGCAACGAATCACCGCAGTTTCTTTCTCTAGCTCGTCGCCGTGCTCCAAGTCGTTCTGAAGTTGCATCATTTCTCGGCGTGACGCTGCTCGAACCAGTGTTCGAAGCCCCTCAAATTCACCCGCTGGCATCTTGGAGTAGCTGAACGTGAACCAGCTCAAGCAGTGAAGCGCGTACATTTGCGTGAACTGGTTGTCGCTTTCTCGAACTAAACGCGTGAGAATGGCAATCCCTTCGGTTTTCAACACTTCTCGCCGGTTGCTACTGATGACGCACATGCGGATGAGAAGCAGCAGTGTCAATTCTGTGTCGGGGTCACCCACTTGGCAGCTTTTCAGTGTCTTCATCAGCTGTAGAACGGACGTTCTGTCTGATTGAGAGGATTCACCCGTTTTCGTAAAGCTTTCTTCAACCATTGAGTCTTTAGGAGTCTCGTTCACGCCCAGACATTGACAGGGTGACATTATTATCGCTTCGGCTGGTTCAGCACTCTCGAGATCATCCAACACCAACAAACTTGAGGGCTTCGTCTCATCCACTTCATCAATAGCGCTCGGTTCCGGTACAGGTTCCTGGTAAATCTCCGAGACTGGAGAAAATCGGCGATCTGGGCATCCTCCGTCTTCGAAGAAACCGAGTTTTTCGCCTCATCCTCTTGATCGAAAGCACTCAGTTTTGGTATCGAACCCGGGGATTTGGGGCGAGTGATATCGATATCGGCAGTATGGAAAACCTCCGGCTTCGAAGCTATCGTCTCGTCATCGATAGCGATCGATTCCGGCACAGGCTCGTGGAAAGAACTCGTAACAGGCTGCTGCTTTCGCTCGGCTGTATCCTTCTCCATCATCTTCTTCAGTGCAGCTTGAACCTGCTCGTGTGTGAGCTTCACGTCTTTGTGAACTTTCGCGAGCTCGGCTAGAAAATGCGCTGCGCTCCGTTTTGAAGCGTCAACCCCTTGGGTCACAGCTCCGTAAGTGCTCAAGCTGAGCATCTGGAACAGCTCGTTGATCTCGTCGATGATTTCTTGGTGCTCGTCTTGCATTTTGCCGAGCCTGAAAACTCGGGCGACTCGATACATGCCATTGTACTTTTCCAGGTATTTCACGAACTTGTTGGCCGCATCCTCGAACTTGTCAAACATGGCGTCGCGGCGCACTACGGCGTCACCTTGGACGGACTTGTTCAGCTTTAACATGTCAATCTCGAGATTGATCGCCGTCAACCGCATGTACGTTTTCTTGTTGACCGAGCGTTGGTGTAGAATTGCCTCTCGAAGCTCGAAGATTTTGCGCAGGCAGTCAGCGGCAGTCAGCGCGACGTCCATGGTGCCGAAGTCCCAACTGCGGTCTTGGCGGCGAATTCTCGAATGAGCAGAAGTTTACATCTAGGAGTCTCTGCCAGGGACAGTGGGTGGCTTGACTTAGTAGCGTATACTTCGAAGTAGCAGACAGAATTGGGATGACCTTCTGTACGCTTTAGCGGACTTCAACATGGAGCTTTACCTTCACTTGCATGCAAGTGTCCAGGAACTACTGAGGCATTTAATGCCCGTCGGGACGCGTCTTGCATTAAGAAGGTTACCCCCAGCCAAACAAATCCATTACGGGTCAGCTCTTCACGGAACGGATTTGCTGACGTTAGCGCGGTCTCTTCTGTTGGGGTCATTTGCTTCGAACTGGGAATTGGAGCTTGCTGAAACTTCAGGTGGGGGATTGGGTCCTTCCTAGACAATGGCAAGCATGAGCAGGTTGTCGCCAGACAAGTGTCGAGGGTAGAGCAGCATCGATGCATCGACCCAGGTGATTTACTACAGTAGAACGCATGCCAAGCCAGGTAATTTAGAATGCAGACTTCAAGTACGAACGGGGGCTTTCCACTCGATGAAGTATTTGTTTCATTCGCTTCGGTTCGCAAATTCCGATGTCTGCGGTGCATTGTTTGCATTATCACTCCGACGTCGCTCCAAAAAATAATATAAAGGCACTCGCGGCCAGTCACTAAGGAGTCGTCTAGCCCTCCTCCAGTCTACACAAGTCTACTACAGTCCCACCTAAGAAAGACGAGTCCGTCTCACGTCACGTACTCTATGTACACTCACTAACGATCGAGATGGCCCGACACCTCACACTTCGGTGCTCTTGTTGCTGCGGTTGGACTCGACAGCAGCAGCAGTGGCAGCGGCGCGGTTCGTATCTGGCTGGTTCATCAGTCGTGATCTAGACAGCACTGTACTTCCGTGGCTCCGATCGCTGCCACCTGTGTGGCGGATATCGGCAGACAGTGCAGACGACGATCGGGTCATGCGGTGCAGTCCTGACGCGCCGCTAGCACCGCTGGCAGTGCTCCCAAACGAAGACAAGTTGGCTATCGACCACGCGCTCAGTGACGTGTCACGCGTGTTGCGCGAAGGCTGCCGTTCGGTGTCTGACGCTAGCACAGAACTCCACGAACCGCTAATGGCACTGCCGCTCGTCATGGACGATCCGGCCGAATACAGCGCGGAAACCCGCACGTTCCCTGTGTCCATGTCGCCATTGAAGCTCGCCACAGATGGAACGCGGCTCCGCAAGCTAACGTCTGCCATCGAGTGATTGACAGCCATCATGTTGCCGCGGAGCGACGGCACCTCGTCAGCACTCTCGCCACTTGTCGAAGACACGCCGTCGAACTGGTGCGGGGTCGGCATTTCAACCATAAGCGCCGTACCGTTGTAGCCGCTCTCCATGAAGGAGTCATCATGCATGAAAGTCGGGGACAGTCTTGTGACAGTACGGATGTCCATGTTGTAGCCGTACGGAAGTGGGCTCTCGTCTTCATCATCCGCATACTTCTTCCGGCTGATAGTTGCGAAAAGCACTAGCACCCCATGATGCCTGCAACAACTCCGACAATTGCCACGATCGACCCTGTTCCCAGACTGTAGTACGTGGCGGAACTTGTGTTGACGTCCGACACACCGCCAGGGTTGAGAAGAGCTCCCATGCCACTACTGCCGTCTCCACTGCTCCCGCTATCGCTGCTAACAGATTTGCCTGAGGCGCTTCGGGTCCTCGCCGAGCCGCTGCCAGCACTTGAATCCCCGCTGCTACTATGCATCCCATTTGTCTTCTTCTCTTTCTTCTTGTCGCCATGAGGGGCGGATGATGCTGTGTCTTGTGTGTCTTCCTGGCCCGAAGACCCGTCCGAGCTCACCTCTGTACTCGAGCTCGCATGAACCTCACCGGGACTGACTCCCTCGCGAGTCGTATCGCTCCCACCTTCTGAAGCTGCTGTTACTGTGTCGTTATTGCTGCTCGAAGCAAGCGAAGTCGACCAGTCTGACGCGTCTGGCACGCCTGCCGAAGGAGAACTGGTGGCCGTATCGGCGCTACCTGCTGCCGGAGCTCCTGTCGTTGTCAATGGCACAGCAGTGCTCTCGTCTGGAACAATGACCACTGCGTCCTCGGACGTCGACCCCGCAGCGGGGGCTTCCGACGCATCGTCCACTCCACTCTCCGGCACCAAGTCTTCCACTGAGCTGCTCTCGTCCGCCACCGGAACCTGCGTCTCCTCTGCTGCGGGAGCCTGCGTTTCTTCAGCTGCCGGGCTCTGCGTCTCTGGCGTCTCCGTTGCTTCCACCACTGGCGTCTGCGTTTCCACTACCACTGGAGCTGTCGTCGTCTCTCGAACCTGCGTCGCCACCGGAACAGCCTCCGGGGCCTCCGTCGCGACGGAAATCGGCGTCGGAGCGTCCGTTCCAATGTAAATCGTCGTCGGGGCCTGCGTCGCCGCTGCAGGCGCTTCCGTCCGCCTTGTGCTCGTCACCGTCGTCACTGCGCCGCTGTCGGCGGTCGACGCGTCCCCCGCGTCCTCCTCTGTCGTCGGTCTCTTGGTCATTGACACGGGCGTCTCGTCGCTGCCCTCCTGGGACTCCGTTCCCAGTGAAATGGCCGCCGACGCACTGAGCGTCACGCTGCGTTCCAGTGCGACGGACGCCAGGGCGGAGACAATGGCGTCCTCCGCCGCCGAATGCGTCTCGTCGAAGGAAAACGACGCGGCGCAGCTCGTCAGCACAGCGATCGCCAGCACTGCGCGCCCGAGTGGCGCCATGGGCCGCGGCCTGCAGCGTCGAGGGTCGAGATGGCGGGTCGTGGCCGCTGGGCTGATGGTGCTGGGAGCTCTGGCGCTTCGTAACGGGCCGATACGCACAATTGCTGCGTTGTAACTGTGCCTTTCGTCTGACTAGTGGATGCAGGGCGAGGTAGGAGACGGGAAGAAGGGTGTATCGGATTAGCAAGGGACATACGGGATGAGAGAGGACATATCGGATTGGACGGGATATCCAAAACCCTTCAAAGTCGTATCGCATTGGACGGGATATCCAAAAATATCCCGGATTAAATCCGAACCGAAAAAAATCCGCTGAGACATGAACAGCCAACGGAGCATAAAAGGGCGGATGAGCCGTCAAACGAGGCTAAAAAACCGTTTTTTGCTAATTCGGCCTCCAAATCCTCCGATTTCGCGTCTTCTGGAGCTCTTATAAATGCGTGAGACATGTATGACGTGTGCCGACACACAAACATCCCCAAATTCCGGAAGGGAGTGAGCAAATTGCCCGACTGGAGAAGGAGGGGTGAACGCACATAAAACGACCAACGGAGGCGAGCGGTTGCGAACGTGCGTAGCCACAGTAAACCCGCGCGGTATTTGCGGAGGCGGGCCCAGCGCCGAGCTTTCCAGTGAGCCGAGCCTTGTACTCGCCAGGAACTAGAATCTTTTATTGCAGGAGCGCAGCGACTGCCTGCGAAACAAAGCCAAAAGACTGCGATGACATCGGTCCCGGGAAAGATGAGCAAATACGAGGGTGAAGAATTGCATACAAACATTAAGTTTAAAATGGAAATGTTTCTCCCAGTCGGGCTAAATAACGAGTGCCATTCCGGAAAAGAGCTGGTTTGGCAAAATCGATTGCATGTAGAGGGAGTGCCGTCTATGCAAGACGGTAAAAGACATCCGCATTTTACAGAAATTTTAGTACGGATTTGTCCAAGTGGCGGTTATCTTTCTCGCTGTGGTAATGTTGCCACCGGTTCCACCAGTAAACATCATATCCGTGTCAGCACGTACATATACTTTAGGAAAGTATCCTTTGTAAAAAAATAGGGCAAGCACTGAGTTTAGGTACACTACTAATGCCGTGCTTCGCCGGAAAGCTCTGGATGTTTGAACCGAGGTGCGAGCAACTAAAGGCCGTGCTGCTATTAATACCTCTGAAATTTGCGGTGTACTTGTTTTTGATTCTACGAATATATTGTATAGTTACTCTGGTAGTTCTGTACCTGCATCCATTCAATTCACATTTAAGAGCCGTAGTTCACCTTGCTGCCAAAATCGATACGACAGCAGCTGGGTTTATCTTGCAATCACTCAAAAACGCTCAGATGTCGCCAGCAGGTATTATTAATAGTGAGAATTCTGATTAGTAGTACTAGCTACTATTACTAGTCCGTTCAGGGGTACTAGCTACTATTACTATAGAAACTAGTAGTCATACTAAAAGTGATATATTATTACTATAGCACTACTAGAATTGTCAGTTAAGTACGAATTGTCCACTCCCGTTTTCTGTTACACGAGTACCTGTTGTAGTTCTCGCTTTCTGTTCTCCATCCGCCGAGTTTCAGTGACGCATATATCGCCTCGATGAACCTGTCTCGTACAAGAACAAGTCGTTTACACACATATGTCTGTTGTGCCTGGAAACAAGCGAAATTCACGATCCGCCCTCGTACCCTGAGCCAGAACTTTGCGAAGGAATCAACTCACATACAAATTACAGTGAATACGAAAACAGGGACTCTTCACAACCGATTGCTTTGGAAACCATAATAAAGGCAAGATAGTTTGTTTTCCTGTAGTCGACAATAGATGAAGTCAATCATGTTATTTCTTGCGCAGCTCATTTGCATATTCAATGTAATACGTCGAATGAGAGAATTAGTGCAACAACTGGCGTGGAGTAGTGAAGGTTGCACGTTAGCTTTCAAAAATGATCAGCTTGAAGAGGTTTGCTGACGGTTGCCGGTCTCAGCAGTGGAGTTGCACACCAATCCAGCCACGGTCCTGCAGTCCTGCAAACTCGCAACTAAAACGTCCCACCCTGAATCTTTTTGAAATGAGCGAAGCGCTGGGATGGAGAACACTTAGACTAGTGCCCATTTTTTTGTTGGGATAACACTACTAGTGGGGAAAACTTGACTACTATAATAATAGCACTACTATATCACTACTAGTTTCTTCACTACTACCAATCCCTGGTCGAGCTTTATCAATCAGTTGTGTCGAGCTTTCGTAAGACACTTTGACGACAGAGCTAACCACGTGTTTTGATTGGCCAAAAATACGAAGTAATAGTTGAAGGTGAACGAGGAACTTTAGTTTTGCTTGTCCCTCTTCCTCTGTCGAAAACTAAGCTAAGCTTACATGGGTTTATGTTATGCGCGTGTTTTACTTCCCTTACCAGGCGCAGAATGGTGGTGCCTTTGTTTTTGCGCTGGCGGACAGGATCGACACCGGGGTTGAGAAGCAGGCCGTTGACACCAGTGATGTCAAGCACGGCGGCCTGCTACTCTGCATATACCAGTTTCGGTGGCGTTGATCGGGTGGGGTCCGGACGTGTGGATGACGCTGTGAGTGCGGTGGTCACGGAGAGTGAGCAGGACTTGGCCTTGGCCGGCATCTAAATTCACCAGGACGGCAAAAGCACCCGACCGACAGCGCGCTGTTCCACTACCTGGGCTACAAGTGCTTGACGAAGTACAGACTCCTGATGCTTGGTCACCAAAAACGGCGTTCGTTCTTCGACGAACGCCAACGAACCTGGCAGTGCACATGCCATTCGTATGATCATTATCGGGGCAGATTTCAGCCAATTATTGAGCCCGAATTGGCGTGCGACGCAGTGTGTTACGTTTTACCAACAAATGCGCTTTGTACCGATCCACATACTGAAACGTAGATTACTCATTTCACGTTGTTGGTCAAACATAAGACACAATGTAATACGGTGGCTTGCAAAAGCCATGATTCGTCTTATGAAAGAGCATGAATCAGATTTACACGAAAATACGAGATTGAAGGTACTGGAGGCTAACTTTTGTATGTATCATTTGCAAAATACGGTGGACTTAATGGTTGAACCCAATCACGAATGTTGCTTGAAAGAATGGGTGAAATTGAGGGGGACGCTGCTGCGACAAGATTTAGGGGCTGAATTTGGTGTAAATACTGTAATGTTTACCAAATTTTCACAAGATCTGGCTTTTGAGCCAGAATGCAGTGAACGGGCTAGGGTTAAGAGAAGGGGTGATTTTACTATCGTGAGATTCAGTCCGTGAGTTCTCTAGACAAGCTCCGAAGGCCATTCGTGCGGCCCCACACACCTGATCGGATTGATCTGGCCATTATGAAGAGGCTCTAAGCACCTCGATCGGCTTTGTTTTGGCTTAGTTAGATCATTTGAGCTGCTCGGCATTCGTTCGTTTGGGGATTGTGAGATATGACACCCGTCCTTCACCCTCGAGTCTAAATTCGGTCGCAGTAGCATCGTCCGAAATTGAGCGCTGCAGCGAACACATGGAGGACCCAATGGGTGAAATCGTTAGTTACCTTGTGCTGCTGAATAACTTCTTAACGGCAAAACGAATCTCAAAACCATTTCTTTCGCATGAATAGAAATCCAGAGCTTCCCGAGTGAAACACGGCATTAGCATTAGTATACTGTGAATTCCGTCCAAATTTACCTATTTCGGGGCGACTCACAATACTACATGTAAAGCCCAGAAAAATCGCCACCGTCGCACTTTGCTATTGCAGTCGTTTCGTACATTTTTACCTGTCTTGGATAAGCATCATTGGGAGACCTGCGCGAAGATGATGGCGATGGAGCGAAGCGATCACGGAAAAGCAGGCGAAGTTGTGTCGCCAACGAAGCCATCACCAACACTCAGCCCCAACGAACTACTAATCCGTCGATCCACCAAAGCGAGTGCGCATCGGATGCTGATGCTTGTGTGGCTCAGCGTCGGAATGCTTCCTCTGATTTTGCAGGGAAGAAGTTACTTGAAATTTGTGACGCCCCACAAACTAACAGAAACTCTCGTGGTTCCAGTCGAAGCAGCGAAAGAAACGAAAAACATTGCAGAATTCTGCCCCGTGGAAGGACTTTTCATCGCGAACTCGTGGTGGAACGTCGCGATCACGCACTATTTTTCACTACCGCACGGGCGAATTTGTCATTTCGTGATACCGCAGTATAATATCCACGGATCGTATGTTCTAGGAGCGGAGAAAGTTAAACCTTCATCTACCACACCAGCGAAGTGCGCAGAAGAGAGCTACCCATTCGAGCATTATTTCTACCACGGAAGTATCGGGTATTATTCGTTTTACGAGGAGGCTGTGGGAACGTACTGTACGCTCGACAAGACTGCGTATGTTCTTGTTCAAGGCCTCGGAACTTTGGACAGCAACGGCTCGGCGCTTGCTGGCGACAGAGGTGGGTTTGACTACAGGAATTCGTACTGGAGTACCCTTTTGGACTAGCATGGATGCTATATCGCGTCGTTTTACTTCGCAGAAGCTACGTTTTGTGCAAACAATACGGAAGAAGATGCGATCACATGCAGAAAAAGCTGAGTCGCAAGGCTGCAATCGTCTTCATGCAAGAGAATATGCGGCTAACGACTCACAACTCGTCAAACTACTTTCGGGCTGTGATTTTGTACATGCTGCTCGAAGGAGTGATGAACGACCTCTTTCTTCTGATCGCTCAAGACGGACCCACTGCAAAAATTCAGTACATCTCACTCGGCTACAATTTATCTGGCATGCTTTCCATGGTGTTCGAAATAGTGGAGAGCATGAAATGGTTGTCTGAGAAAGCGCGACTTCTTCTGAAAAGGCTTCTGTTCAGCTATGAGACTTCCCTCCTCGGAGAACTTATGAGTGCTATGTTGATGAATACCTTTCTCACGTCGGTCAATCGCTCCAGTTTGAAGGAGTCAAGATCAGTAGCTCTCGCTGTGTCGTATTACGTTTGGGGTTTAGTGGGTCATATTATCCTCGTGCTTGGCCTCACAGCGTTCATCACCTGTGTCCGGATTCTCATCTCATCCCTATACGTACTATGGTATTATCGAACCTTGGCGGTGTTAATTGCACCTTGCTCGGTAGATACAGCACTGGGGTCACGCTGTAAGATGATAATGCTGTCAGGGTATGTGTGGCAGAATAGGAATCTCTACTACAGCATTGAAGCTCTCAAGGCTTTTGGCGTCCTAAAAACGATGGCGGAAGATGGAGTTGAGTATTTTGTCTTTCGCAGAATGCTAGCGATGGGGACTCCAACAAATGAGTTGCTCGTGATTGGAAACGTGTCGGGGAATCGCGTCAGTCCTTGCCGGGAGAGACTTTGTACAGGAACAGTCACGCTATTTGATCGTCCACTCGGAGGTGCTGTCAAGTCCAACCAGAATGCAAGCATCATTTTTTCATAACCGAGTGCAACCACAGAGAGGGCGAATTTCAGTGATTAAATAAGTTGCTACACGAAAAAGCAAGTGTCGTTGTCAATCTCTACAAACGTTGTCGACGTTAACGCGCACGGCCGAAGCCCTGAGATTGTGGAATGATACGTTTCGTCAGGTATTGCTCAAGATTTTTACGATGCTCGCGCTATAATTTCGCACAAACAGCACAATGTTGGTACGTGCTCCACTTGTCTGGCTATTTTTTTTATGAACAGTTTCTCGTATACGTTTCTCATGCAGAAGACAACAAACAAATTCTGCGTCTCGTGCAGCCGTCATGAAGTCGATTTTTGCGGTATTGTCGACCAAAAAATATTCTCGAGCATGAGAAAGTTATCTTCGCGCGATCATATCAAAGCTTGGTTGGAGTATGGAGCAAGTTGAAGTTACCGCAGATGAATCGTTCTCGGTATGTCGAACTTGACGTAGGGCGCGGCGGAGAGAACGTATCAAATTGCCTTCGAAGATAAGCACATTTAATAAGGCCGAAGGCAGCAGCAACAACTCAGATTAAACAGGTGTGCAGACTCAACTGGTTTTGTAGGCGTCAGTGGAGTGGTCTCAAATTGAGACTCGAAATTGAAGGTGGGCCAACACGAGCAGGGGTTGGTGCTAAACTATTGCTGCACGTGTGTTGTGAACGACCGAAGCTCACGTCTGATCACATATTATTAGTGAAAACGTTGCGCTCTGCCCATCATGTGCCATGGATCATTGACAAACGCTCGAAAAAGCGGTGGTATTTTCGACGGTTGGATGTGGTTAAAGATGACTCCGCCACCAAGTCACGAGTTCTTCAACTTGAAAGTAACGAGGGAGAGTAAAAACAACTGAAATTTTTCGCCACCGATAAGCGAACGACTCATGCGACTATTGATCGGGGCAGCTATGGGGTCCATGCGGAAGGTGGAGATCGTACTATCCAGTGGTCATCACGGGTCGAGAATTGCTATAGCTCGGACATCGTGTGCTGTATCGATGGATCGGGAAGCGTCCCCGATGCTCAAGTTATTCGTCGAGATGGAGCCCGAGCAGCCTACAGACTACATCAGAATTCAGAGCCTGAGCCAACTCGTAACCAAGTAGGCCCTCTTTGACGCCAAGTTACCTGAGAGTCTCAAGAACTACGACGTGTTCTTGCTAGATCACGTGCTTAGTTCCAGCGAGCGTCTCTGCGCTACACTGCATTGCCTTGAAAGGCGAGGTGCCAGCTTTTCATTGTATCTCTCGTCGTTCCCAAGGGTACAATCGAGTACCGGTAGCTTCATGGCCGTGACGTTCGTTACGACGCAGATCATGTCGGACAGAGTCGAAGAGATGAAAGCCAGTCGTCCCAGATCGGACTCGCTTACGGCAGTGTCGATGAAGCTGGGTACGCATGATCGATGGGGTTTCAGGTGAAGCGGTGGAATTTCAGATATGCTGCTCGTGCATATTGACCCTATCATCCGCAACCAAGGCAGAAACAATAAACGCGAGTCTGTCAGAAGTTTCTTGCTGCATTTTGGAATGGAAAAGTTTCCCAAGTTGGATCACGGAGGGCAGATAACCTGGACAATGAGTTTAGACGGCGCATTTGCCTCCCTCATTTCCACGATGCAGCTGAACTTGGGTGTCGGCTTTCATCGGTCCTCGAGCTATCTGATGTTATGGGGCGCGGGTACGCTTGGAATAACGATGACTTGGCGCTGCCGTCGTCTCTGGACATTGTGTCTAAGTGGCATGAAGGCAGATGAAAGGGCGTATGGGACGTGTACGCAACCGCCGTCGAAACCCCCGCCAAAGTCTGCACCTCAGTCGATCGTCGAACCGCATTAATAGTTGCCGCACCTCGCTGCTCTCGTGAGTCTGGCCGCGACATCGATGGCGTCCGGCTCAAAAGCAACAACTTCAGGCGACAAGAAGAAGGCAAAGAAGAGCAGTCGATCGAGTGCTGAAGTGTCTTTGCGCAGTAAGGACCGAAAGAGCAAGGACAAGAAGTCCTCTTCCAAGAAGAAAAAGCCTGTTTCTGCGACTGAGTCCACACCTGCACCACCGTTGACTGCGACGACCCCACCACTGGTTCATGACCCAGACGCCATTCAGTTGTTTCGCCGCTACGACCGGAATCGCTCGGGTGTGCTCACACGACTCGATTTCCTGCAGCTTTTGAGAGATTATGCAGACCCACCAAGTGCGTGGGGGCACCTTTGTCGAGGCCACCGCTGTCACTGACGGATACAAGTGGAATCCCGTTGGGCTACCAACGTGCTGACAAGAACTCCGAGTTTGAGGCTGGCCAGCTTTTTGAACGGTACGACAAAGATCACACGGGGGCTCTCAATCTCGACAAGTTCCACGTCTTCTTTGCGGACTTCAAGCCGCAATTGAGGGCCTTCGTGGAGGAAAGCAACTATAGATCACTTGCTCCAGCACCTCTACCTCCTCCAGTACTGGAACAGGTACCTGTAGCACCGACAACCACAGTCCGAGATGCAGCTTCCGGTGCTGGTGACAACTTGCCGAGCCCCAAGACCATCCGAGGACAATACCGAACAGCACTTTGGAGGCTGCGGAAAATCTGCAAAAACGAGCTCTTCGACCAGCGTGAAGACATCGTCCAGCAGATGAAAAGTATTCGAGAAAACATGGCGAGTCGACAGCGAGAGAGTACAAGAGGTAGCACTGGGGTTCACTGGGGGACTCCAGACGTAGCAAGAGAAGACCGAGAACATCGCCCTATCCAGAGTTTGACGACGATCGTCCGGATGAAAGTGGCGATGCTAGCGGGGCGAAACGATATGAAGCTATGGAAGATGATCTCGACAGATTGGACGAGCTCATACGATACGTGCGGAGGTTCCTGAACAAAGGTGGGTTATGCTTGTTGGGCGCTACTCTCGAAGCAAAAATCTAATCGTGTCCATGTTTGTTCGAACAAATGTAGGAGACGATGTATCACCCCGAGAAATGCAAGACTTTGTCGAGCAAGCTGGAAGTATCGAAGAAGAGGCACAAACTCTTGCTATGAAAGACTATGGCAAAGTGGATGTGCGTTCTGTGCACACGCCTACGAATGAGAAGGAGAATGGTGCAATATCGACGTCAGCTCCTGTCTTGTCGATATCTCCGTCAGATCACCAGAAACAGACAGACCTGCAAAGTCTACTACGAGTGAAGGACCAAATGATTTACCAACTGCTGCAGGAACGTACATCAATGCGCAAGGAACGAGCCGCCGTCGAGGCCAGTCTGAAGAAACTCAGCGACGTCAGCACACGTGAGATGAAGAAATGGGCGCGATTGACGGACGACATGCAGGCTGAGATTGAGCAGCTACGTACTCGGTTACGACCAACCTAACGTTAGGTCGTTCTCACAACAAAAATGAAAACACGATGGCAACAAAAATCAACACATTAACTCGTCTACACGCCCAGCCGTCTGTCTCTATTCAGCGCCGACCGAAGATGTTGGCACTGAAGCAGGGGTCGATGCAGAGTTACCGAATAGCATCGTGAGGAGTTGACTCTCCTTGTACTCGCCAGCATAGCGTTCCACAATCTCGTCGACCAGCTTCTTCCGTGTTGGGTACGGTCGCACATACAACATCGACTACAATTGTGAACAAGTGCACAGTTAGTACAAAATTAACACGGCCGAAAGTGATAATACGTAGCATACCTGCGAGCGACAAACTCGATTCGCGTTCATTGCCGTCTGGCGCACGAGCCTTGCAAGGTCAGCCTGGTGCACCACCATACCCGACTGCAACGGCCCGAACGGAGGCACTTTATCCTTCGTGTGGATCTTGATCAAGAACAGGCCACGCTGGGCCTTCCGCAGCGGGTAGATCACGATCTGCACGTCGTTGAAATGGCTCGTGATAGTGGAAGGATCATACACATGCGTAGCGTTGTCACTCCATACAACATGCACGTAGTCGTTGCCCACGTGGCGCTTCTTATCGATCTGCTGCGGATCCGACGGCTTCGTAGGCATCATTGTAACCACGTGATACATGACTTCGCTGTGAGAGCTCGCATAGTACAGTGTGGTTTTCCCGTTCGAAAGGCTCTTCGGGTTTGCATCGAGACCACCTACGAAGCCACGATGGCTTTGCATATCCACTTTCCACCCAAGCTGCGACAAAAACAACTCGTAGACACGACTTCCCTTCTCGTTATGAAGAATCTCCTGTTGCGTATGCTGCTTCTTGCCAACGTAAATCACACCAATCTTCATTGTCTCCCGCGTTGGGCTCTTATCCAGGTGCTTCAACGACCGTTCCAGCTTAGGGCCATGCTCAAGCAACTTGAGAGTGGGCTTCTTATCCGAGTCACCGTCAGGCGATGGCAACAGTCCAGCTTGGGACAAGAACAACCGACATATATCGAGAGGACTCACACGACTGCCCTTCAGATTGCCATTTGCCGCTTCAATTAAGCGCTCAGCATCCGTTACGCCAGGCTTCGTCATTCGAACCAATTGTTGATCTGAGTTGCGCTTTTGCAAGGCCAAATGCGATACTCGAGCATTCACTTCCATTATCGAAAATGAATCGAATAGTGCAAGCTGGGGTGGGATCGACGCTGTGCTCGAGCTGCTTTTACCGCTGCTTGCAGATGTTGATGAGGCTGCAGGCGGTTGATCGAGAGCTGCCACGTACTTGTCCAGCAAGCCCGACTTGTCAAACCCTTCGTACTCCACAAACGACATCGCGTGCTGAAACAGTGAGCCAGGAAGACAGAACAAAGGTTCTGAAGAATCTTCTGCTTCCACGGCTGCTGCTCTAAGTGCCGCTTGCGCTTTGTGAATTTGTGTTTGGATGTCAGATACAACAGCAGCTGGGAAGACGATACGTTTGCCTCCTTCCATTGATAAGAACTCCCAGTAGATGACACTGGCCTGGCCAAGACGGTCCGTTGGGACTGATGATCGCTCGTACTTTTAATTGCGTCACAGAATTCCACCAACTCCTTACCTTCAGCGTTGTCATCCTTTGTCAAGAAGTTCTTTAGCTGCGAGTAGCATTCTTCGTCATGAATGAGGCGTTGCAGAAATGAAAATCCAGGTGCTTCAGCAGAGTCCATGATAAGAGGGTTTGTGGATGACGTCAAATCCATCAAGTTATAGCGCATCATCGCATAGCGGCCACCTAAGAGAGTTTTATCGGTCGTATCACCACCGCAATCACGGAACACCATCGGGATGCTGTCCAGTACTAGATCTAGTATGCATCGTTCGTCGTCCAAGCTGCCTACATTGGGCTCGTTAATCGACATGTCAAACAGACCGCAGATTGTTGTTGTTGTGCGCCGCTTAAATTTCGATTCGGTCTGGGGTGGGCAGTGACATACAACCTTTTGTGGCTCTGGTACCGGTTGAGACAGGGAGCCAGTATTATTTCGTTCTTCGTGCTGCTTGGCGATGCGCTCAAGGCGCTCCTGGCGCTCGTCTTTATTACCACTTCCTGGCATTTTCTCGATCTCAGATGAACGCGATTTATCCTTCTTCTTCGCGTCGCCATTTTCTTTGCTGCTTGAACCAGATGCAACACTCCCATCTTCGTGAAATACGTAGCTACTTCTGATCGGGCACACATTGTTAGAAAGAATGCCTTGCTCTTGTTCCCAGGAAACTTGACGTGCCTCAAGCTTTATTCCAGTGGTAGCGTTGCGTCCACTCTTGGCGTCAGAAGGAGCAGCCTTGGTTCGAGGTTTGTCTCCGCCACAAGTTTTGCAAGTACCACCCACGTCGTCGGTGTGTTTGAATTCAACTTGCACAGCGCAATTGGGCCGGTGCAGCGCCAATGAATCTGAGTCCAGTGTATCTGTCTCCAAGGTTAGTTCCCTTTCCACGAAAGCACTCCCGTTATTGCCGCCATTCTTGTTAGCTAACTTGGGACCCGGACCAACCCAACTTGTCAGCGAATGGGCGCCGCGGGTCATGACGGCAGGTGTAATCTCCCACGTGAAGAGCCCAGTCATATCTCGAACAATGAAGCGCGCGCATGGCGAGTCGAGGCTACCGACAACACTAAACACAATTGAGTCCATAAATACAAAACTCAAGGCGGCAGGCGGTGACTCGTCGTCACTACTGTCACGCACAGCGTCGAGCTCGTTGAGCTCGGAGCAATCCGATACCATCTGATCCACACCCGCAGGCGACGGAAATCCGTTAATATGGTGCAGCAAGTGCATCAGCAAACCTTCAGCAGCCACCGCTGTTTCTTCGAAGCATTTCAACCATGCGTGGCCTGGTTCGTTATCCAGTGATGCACGCATCTGTAAACCCAAAAACAAAAGCGGCATCGACATACGTCTCTCGTGTGTACGAGCACGTTCCACCTCGCGCTGCCACTCACCGTCAGGCAGCGTGCCCACCAAAGCTGCTTCAATAGCGCTGAAAATTAGTTTCTTCACATCTGCATCTTGAAGCACCTCTGTTCGATGCATGATCCAGAACCGGAGGCACTCGAATATTGCACTGGTTTTCTGGACAATCAAACGAAGTGCTGGGATGTCCTGCTCCCTCTGAGCTGCAAGTGATGTTGCTGGGGCAGTATCAGGACTGTTGGTAGAAGGCGACGGGGCAGATGCAGGGGCGTTCGGAGCCCCCGGCTTGAGTTTACTTTTCAGTTTACTGAATGGGTCCGTAGATTCCGCGAGATTACTAGCGACTGAATTCTCCAATCGACTCGCTCTGGGATTGTCACTCCCTCGTCGTGCAGCTGCCGTAGGCCCTGAAATACGAGAGCCACTCGTCAAGCTCGATCCTGTAAATGAGGATGACTTCGTGCCAGATCCATGACTGTCATCTGCGGACTCAGCTGCTCCCATGCGCTCCATCGCCGCCTGCACTTCGATTGAAGCTTCTTCAACCTGCTGCTGTGCAAATACTGCTAGTGTCATAACAATCCGCGCTACAAGAGACGGCTCGAACGCGTTAATTTCCTCGTGGAAATCCGACATGTCCTGCAAAATTGTAAGTGCGGCCATAGAAATGGACAAATCCACATTTTGGCACACATCCACAAGGTGTACGATCCACTCGGCCAAATGAATGGGGTCGACCACGTGTTCCCCATCCTTGTTGGGCCTCAGGTTCATCACGACAAGACAATAGAGACCCCACAGAGCGCGCTTTTTGATGACTACAACATCGGTGAACGGAAGCTGAGCAATACGCATGAGAATGCGGCCGACGATTACGTGAAACTCATCTAGCGTCTCCGGAATTTCATCAATGATACCCTGCATGAGTGCGAGCTCATCGATGCCGCACACCCCTTGAATTTTTTGCTTCCAACGCACAAAATCCTGCTCCGGGAACCGCTTGGGCAGTACTAAAATTGAGAAAACCACATCGAGTGCAGCATTGAGCTCATTGTTCCACTCGGAAGATTTTACCTTCGATTTTTCCGCCCGACTCCAGATATTTCCGATAATTATTTCATCTACCGCGTACAAATAAGCGGGCACTAGGATATTCAAACCCTCGAGGTTCAGCGAAAACAAAACCGATGATTTCTGAAGCACAGTTGAAACCACAACTCCAGACGGAGATGTAATTCCCTTAAAAAGCACGCGAGCAAGTATCGTAAGATGGCTGCGCGTAATACCGTTGACACAGCGCACGGAGCAGAGCTTACATAGTGCAACAATCGCAATGCACCGTGAATTCTGGAAATCTGTCGCTTCCATCTCGCACGCAGGTAAAATCCATTCACCAAAAAGGGCGAGTACTGTGGATGGACTGATTTGCTGCAGCTCCGACGGGTGACTGCGCTGTGCTCCAATAGCGTATTCAATCCAAATCTCCACGAGCTGTAGCATTCCCTCCGTTAAACTTAGATGCATCGATGGTGTCAATGCAGATACTGATGGCGGGGGATGAGGTGCAACACACGATCCAAAAGCAAGGTTGCATCGCAGACGTCGACTACTGCCATCATAAGAAAGTTGGCCGACGACTGAAGATATCCCTGTTTCGCCTCCCGCAAGGTTTTCCCACCAAACCCCTTTTCATCTTTACCGCCCGCGCCATTCTGAGGTAGTAGCATCGCTCCCTCCGGCGTAACCTTCAAGTAGGAGTACCCCTTGTCCATAACGTACATGAGCAGACAACTGGAGAAACGGAGTTCTCGCTTCCAACAATTGATAATTTCAGCACCCACGACCTTCGAATCCGCTGGATTGACCAGCCATCGCCGAATAGCAATGGTTAATTCCATCCAGATCTGGGCGCCTGCGGTCTTTGCAACAACTACTGAGTGCATCCACACGTGTAGCACGACCGATACCATCGCAGTAAGAACAGGACGATTCCCTGGGTCGCGCAACATGGTGCAATTATCTATCGTGGATAGCACAAATTTGCGCAGGTAAGTAGACGTGTAATCGTCCAGTCGCCGTTGAGAGACGAGTTCCAGCAGCTCAATACAGTGCAACAAAATTTTTGAATCATCCAGCTGCACTGATGGATGAAAGAGTTGTGATACATGCGAAATCATTGCCCTTGAACTCTCGTTGATCTGTGCCTTCATGCCCGACGGAACGTACTGCGCTCCGGTACAAATGCCCGAGTAGAACTTGATGGCGTCCACCACTAGTTCCGTATCACGGTAGGCAAATCGCTGCCGAATAGTTTCCATTATCACCTCTGAAAATTCGCGTCGTGACCACAGCACCTCCATGAAGTCGTCCTTCGATCGCAATTTGTAGACCCAGCGTGCAACCACGCGCTGAAAACTGCCGGGGCAATGATGGAAGAATCCAAGCGTGTCTCCTTCCTCCTTCAACTTCACCTTGAGGCAAATTTTCGGGTACAGCAGTGGCATATAAAACTTCATAATCAGCTCCGCCCAGAAAATAAACCGGTCACTACTCCCAGATTGTTTCGTGGCAGACAACGGTGCAAGCTTCCCCTGCCCTTCTTCCCGTTCGAGACTCAAATCCATCAGAAACTTGAGCATATCCACGGGTTCTTCTGCCTGCGTGGGCATGGGTCTCATCCAGCCTTCCACATGCACTCCTTCATTCAAAACTTGTCCGGCAGCATAATACTCCCTCCTCCATATGGCGAAAAGTCCACGCTCTCCCTCAGCAGCTCCAAATGCATGTTTTTCCTGGTCGGCATGGCGTGCGACAACATAGTCGTGTCTCGCCCATCATCCTCTTCGTCGATATCAATTTCAATACCGTCACTCAGTAACCGAATACTCCCCGCCCTGGACGCCTGGAAGCTCGACGTGCTCGTGGACGGCATGGCCGCCAGCTGCTGCAGGTTCCGCGTCGCGTCCGTGTACAGCGCCAAGCACCGGAACGCGTACTTCTTGATCATGGCGTGGTTGTCTCTCTTGAGCAGCTTGGCGAAGAGCATGGTCACGCCGTTGTTGTTCCAGCCTTCCCTCAGCCGCGCCGCGTTGTTGCGCAGCAGCACCTCGAGCCCTTCAAAGACCTCGCTCCAGTCCTCGGCCTCCAGCGGCTTGCGGCGCTGCTTCCGGAACGCCGTCTCGTGGGGCGCGTACAGCGTCTCGAGCTCCGTCACGCAGTCGTTCACGACGCCGAACACGAGCGTCGAGTTGTTGCCGTCGGCCCAAAAGTCCGCGACGGCGGCGGCGTGTTCCGGCCCCGCGTTGCTGGCGTTGCCCGCGTCTTTCGACGTCCCGGAGAGCAGCGACTGCACGGCCACGGCGATGTTTCCCCCGCGGAGGCCCCGTCGGGCGCGTGCTTGAGGAAGTCCAGCAGCGTGCGCAGCCGCTTGCGCGGCGGGCGGTCGGGCGCGAAGAACTTGGCCAGGCGCTTCATCTCCGCGGACGGCGCCTCCTTGCGCGGCGCCTTGGCGTCCGCCACGCGCTTGGACGAGTCCATGCGGAAGAGCGCGAAACTTGAACTGAGTATGGGGGAATGCGGAATCGGAGTGATGGTCGTTTTGGGGTGGCGTACACACGTAGTGTGGTGCACACAACAATATATGCGGAATCAGAGTGATTGTCGTTTAGGGTGGCGCACACAACCAGCTACTGTTTACTCTGGAAATAGCCATGAAACCACCCGACGACATTGCGCTCGTCTTGGTCCAAGCTGGTCCTTCTCCGTTACTGGATGGCTAGCTGTGATGCCTCGTCTCAAAGTGTACGCGGCCTACGATGAGGTGCACACGGAGCTGGAGATCGCGGCTGAAGATCCGGTGGACGGTCCCCAGGGCGGCGGCTTCCACGTGCCAAAGAGTGCGCAGAAGAGTCGTTTTTCCGTCTTCAGAGCGTGTCGCCGGCTGTATCGAAGACTGCGTCGCCCCATTTCCAAGCTGTACAAGAAGCTGCCGTGGACGACACGCCAGACGGTCAGCGTGGCCATCAGTCTCTATGCGGTGCTCTACATCTTCCTCTCGGTGCCCTTCCGGATAGCTTTTACTACGATCCTTTTGACCAGGAACAGGCTCATGGGTGGACGGAGGAGCTCAGTATCTTCTCGACCCTGGACGTTATCGCAGACGTCATTGGGGCGCTGGAGTTCGTGGCCTTTTACCGCGTGTGGGAGGACGCTCTATCCCAGCTGTCCGCCTCCGTGAGTTTCGAGCTGGGCAAAAAGCTCACGAGGGATGCCAGCCGAGTGAAAGTGCCGTCCTCTGCGAGTGGATTGCGGCGCGGGAAAGCGAAGTGGACTCTTGCGTCCATTGGGCCGCTATCATCGGTGTCAGGAGGCGTGGGGAAGACGACAAGTACGCTCGAATACGCAATGTGCAACTTGCACTCGAAATTATCGCTTTGTTGCCGATGGAGGTGATACCTGCCGCGTTTGGCGCGTATAATACGCTGCACCTGGCGAGAGTCACGAAGCTATGCCGGGTATATCGACTTCGTGGGTGTATCGAGCGGATCACTAGCATCTACTCGGACCGAGCTTGGGTCCAGCATCTCTCCTCGACGGGCATAGATAATCTTGCACAGAGTATTGGCCTCTCTGCCGGGCTCTGTCATTATGTGGCTTGCGGATACATGCTGATAGCGCATGCACAGTGTGGTGTATCGCTCGAGGCCTGTCACGAGGACGTGGAATCAAGTTGGGCCGTCCGAGACCGTCTTATGGGTGCTTCCGTTGCGCGAAAGTACTCTCGGACGCTTTACTGGGCTTCACGAACTGTTGTTTTACTTGGCTACGACGACGTGACTCCTGTATCGACTGTCGAGACAATTTACGCTGTTGCTGTGATTCTCGTAGGTGCGCTCTTTGGATCGTCGGTGCTGGCAACGTTTCTCTTCATTTTCGCTTTCGAAATGCGCGTTACGCAGCCTTCGCAACACATGTCGACAATGCTCGGGAGTACATGCGCTCCCAAAACATTACACGTGCTGTTCGTCGCCAGGTCATCGAATACTTCAGCTACGCGTGGAGTACGCATCACGGTCTTGACAGCGAGGAGGCATTGCATCTCATGCCTAAGCACCTCCAGTCAAAGGTGATCGCCACCCTCAAAGCTAGTCGAGTCAAACAAGTCTGCTTCCTTATGAAAGAAAGTGTCGAGTTTGTCAACCTGCTTGCACTCGCACTTGTCCGCCGGGTGTATTCGCCTGGGGATCAGATAACCGAACCGAAGTTCAACGCGCAGATGTTCTTTGTGGTTCGCGGTAAAGTGGTGCTTTCTGCCTTTAATGGGTCTAATCCGAAGGAGTGCAACACGGGAGATTTTTCGCGGATAGTTGTCTGCTTCATCCCGATAAGTATGAGGAAAAGGCTGTCGCAAAGACATTTTGCGAGCTTTACGTTCTCACCAAAGCGAAATTTGATGAAGCGGTTTCGCATTTGCACAAAGCCAACGAACCGGAAGTCCGTGCTCGAATGACCGAGACGCTTGAGAAGTATGCAACGCAGTTGCGCAAGACAAAGAAGTTGCTTGGATTACGCGATGGACATGAAAGCAGAAACTCGCACGGTGGAAGCACGCACAACATCAACGATGACGCCCGCGCAGGTGAGAAAAGGCGTGGTGTGAATTGGCGGCTCCCAGGCTCTTCTTTCCGTGTGCACTGGGATGCTGTTCGGTTGGTTGCTATTGTATACGTCGCGTTTGAGGTCCCTTTCTTTTCTGTATTTATTGCCATGACGGACGATCAAAATATGTTTGTGGAGCAGCCTCCATTCGGCATGCGTTACGCGCTGACACTGCTGGTGGAGTTGTTTTTGCCGTTGATCTAGTCTTGCGTTCGCGGTACTTTGCTTATGTGGACGAAAGCGTGATGCTGGAAGTGGAGCAGCCGGATCTTATATTTGCTGCGTATCGGTCCAACGGATTTTACCTGGACCTACTGGCGTGTCTTCCTGTTGGCATTGCTCTCGATTCTTTACCAATTGATGCATTTCGGGAACGGTTATCCCTACTTCGAGTGCTTCGTCTACTGCGGGTTCGGGAAATGCCTTCATTGCTTTGGACTGTTAGCGATTACTACAGTGTCAGCTCGAAAGCATACCTTGTTGTCTCATTGATGTTGGGTGTCACGTTGATGTTGCATATCGTGGGATGCGTATGGTTTGAAATGGCCTGGGTTGCACGGGGTACAGCGTATGAAAATGCTTCTCGTGACGTTATGTCGGCATTGTCGCGGGGTGACTGTCTTTATCATGCTACGAATTTTCAAAACTGCTCGTGGGTGAAATATGATTGCTACGCCCATATCGGTGAAGCCTTTCCTATTGATGACTCCTCTTCACTCTACAAGTCTTCGTTTGCCTACCTGCGATCCGTATACTGGGCTATCGTTACTCTTACGGCTGTGGGTTATGGGGACATCGTTGCCTTTTCAACTGCCGAAAGTTATTTTGCGGCATTCTGGGTCTTTGTGGGCGGCATCATCAATTTCGGGGTCGTAGGAGCCATGTCAAGTACCATTTCTAATGCAATGGCAACGAGGCACCATCACATCGAAAAGATTAACACGCTTAACAGTCTTTTAGAGCGCATGGATATATCTGAAAACTTGAGTGCAGAGATCCGACGGTTCTACCACCACCATTTTGCAGAGCACAAACACGCCTACGAATCCGAGTTACTCTCGCACCTGCCTGACCAGCTCTGCTACCAGATCTCGTCATTGCTGCACTCTGACGCAGTGAAAAGCGTGTCACTCTTCGATTCGGCTACCATTGAATTTCTTCATGAGGTCACCGGCAAATTTCGGCATCGCAGCTACCAACACGGCGAGACAATTTGCCTTGAAGGTGATAGTTGTCACGAGTTTTTGTGTTTCTGCACGGAAGTAAGGTGAACGTATTTTTCCACATCAGGAAAGTACCCATACGTGCCCTTCAAGAAGGTGATTGTTACGGAGTTGGCGAATTATTGCTGCGGAAGCCCCATACAGCTACGCTTTTAGCAGCTTCTCTCGTCCACGCGTCTGTCATGACTCGAGAACAATTTGACGTGATAGAGCGGAAATTTGCAAGTGATCTAAATGATATAAAGGAGGAAGCGCAGATTATGTGGATTGAGCAGCAAAGAAGCATGCGACGTGTAGTGTGCAACCTCGAAAAGCTGAAGCTACAGCCACACATGATTCAAACTCCGTCTCTTTTCTCTCAACATGAGAGCACAACAACTGTTACCAGTAGACATGGTACTAAGAATGGGAACAATGCGGACGCAGTGCGCACTACTTTCACGAGCACTTGGAATGCAATGATCACTTGCTGGAATATTTACAATGCTTTCTTCGTCATATTTCGGATCTGCTTCCATTCGCACATTCATTTCTCCGGGGCCGTTTGCACGGCTGTGTGGTTAGCCGATTTGGCTTGCGATTTCTGCTTCGCAACCGACATCTATCTGAGACTGTACTATTTCGGCTGTAGCGAGGTTGAATTTGGTAATCTGTTGAGCCGACAGGAAAAAGACACGCGATACCTTCGCAGCTCGACATTCAGGTGGGATCTTGTGGCATCCTTACCGTTGTATGTGCCTGCTGCTGGCGGTTCAGTAGTTGCAAGTTTCTGCCGGTTGCCGCGACTTGTGCGCTGCATCGATCTTTTTGTGTACATGGACGACGTCATTGTCCAGATTCAGCAGCACTTTGCATCTCACAATGTGTCGGCGTATCTGAGTCCTGCAAAACTGATGGTCATTCTTGTCCTTATGGCACATTTCGTCGGAAGCATTTTCTTCTTGATATCCGAGAATGAGTGCAAACACGTCGAACGATGTTGGATAGCACATGACCACCTCATCCACGAGTATCACCACTCTGTCCCAATACTCTATGCCAAGTCTTTCTACTGGGCGATAACGACGCTGCTACTGGTAGGCTCACGGGAAAGTGTTCCTCGAGATGCGCCTGGTACACTTTGGACTGGTTTCACATGTCTGTGTTGCACCTTTATTATCGGCCACATCGTTGGTGAGATTTCAGAGATGATTCTTGAGCTTGGCAAGGAGGTCAAGCAGTACAAGAGTCGTATTGCGAGCTTCGACAGTTTTGCGAAGGAGAATGAATTACCCGAGAGCCTCCGCGAGCGCGTGGACTTTTCTTTCGTCTACAGTTTGAGCACACCGAAGGCCTTGACCTACACAGGACAATTCACGATTTATCGGCTAATCTCCGGCTCAAGCTCATGCTTGAAATCTACGGCCACTCGATCGCGTTGTTACCCATTCGAAGCTTTCTCACGCCGTCACAGATTAACAACCTGGCTCTTCGTCTGCATTCTGAGCTCTATATTCCAGGTGACAACGTTCTCGTCGAGGGTACATTTGGGAGTCGTTTGTGTGTACTGCGTAAGGGGTTAGCTGCAGTCCTATGGAGCAGCTCAATGACGAGTATAGCCGTCCTGATGGAAGGTGCGCTGTTCGGGGAGATCGCGTTTTTCCTTTCTAGCCAACGTAGGCTGGCGACAGTGCGAGCTACAACATCATGCGAATTGCTTTACATCACGAAGCACGATTGGCAGGATTTGTGGACGACCGATGGAGATCTATCTGATATCCAGGTACAGAAGCACGCTCTCCACGCCATCCTGGATTGGGTTCGTTCGCGTTTGTTCCGTTACCAGCGAGCTACTTTACGTTCTGCTAAAAGAGCTAAACGACTACTTTCTACGCGTCACGCCGAAGACATTTTGAACCCAAGTACAATGACATCGTCATCAGCAATGAAAATGCTACCGACACGAGCGCCCCTCTCCTCGGAAATCCAGTTACTGGAGAAAAAAACGATGTATCTTTTGACCAAGACACGAGCGCTTGCAGATCAATTCCACCAGGCATTGGCGGCCCTTCATATGCGACGGAGAGCGCCCTCAGCAGTATCGAGCCGTAGTGCACGAACAAGCATGGCTCAAACCATGCCCCGAACCATGTCACGGATCAAACATTTTGGTACCGGAAAAGAGATTCGCAGCACCGTTGGCGATACGACGGCTGCAGTCTCTCATGATTCTCACAGCAAAACGGATATCCACATGCTTCAATTTATGGTCGACGTGAACCCAGTAAATAAGCTGGTACGTAACTATCTGTCGAGTGAAAAGGTTCTTCGCCTGGAGGCTGAAAGTTGGGCGCGCTACAAAATTTTAGCGGCGATACACCATTCTGTTGACAAATTGGTTGAAAATCTGATTCCCCAGAAACAGCGTTCAGAGGGCTTCATGACCGACCGCTCATTAAGATAAACGCATCCCGAGGTATTACCAGACGCAAGTCATCATCATCTGTCCGCCACGAAGGGCCTGGTAGTGAAAAAGCAGCATCTTCCTCCGCAGCGAGCCGCAGAACGACCAGCGCAGCAAAGGTATCAATGATTGCGCACACCGTTGGCCTGGCCAATCCGGGTCAGCAGGGGCTAGCGGTACGGAGACGGCGACTGTCCGTTGTTGCCCCCAACGAGGGAACCCAGCAACGAGTGCTTCCAACTGAGGGAAAGTCAATACTTCAGCGATCCACTATTAGGCGCAGTCGTTCACTCCCGCTGTTTGGCGATACGTATTTCGAATCCATGTGCGTGGAGGGAAACGAAACGTTGAAAGCGAAGGCGACAGATGAACATGCATGGCAGGGAAATATTGATTTTGCTGTCATACAGCGCTGTCAACGCCCACAGTACGCCACACAGGTTCACCTATATCACCGCTATCGAAAGTGGAAACGTTCTGCAAGCCAAAAGCCGAGTGTTGCAAATGCCACAATCGTACCAACTCAAACTACTGGTAGCGATGTTGGCGCTCCTAAGCGTCTTGGAGATATAAGAATGCAAAGTCCTTCGCTGCGAGGCACAATGCATTTTATCGGCTCAAGTCGTCGGACTAGCAACGGTGGCCGGCGGCTGTCATTGCCAGGGGAAAACTTCAATTTGCTAGTGACACCGCTGAGACTATCGACCCACAGTCACGTGCATTTATCAGACGCATCAAGAAATTCGGTAAAGTTTGGGATATTCTCATGCTGGTCGTGGCAATTTACCATCTCGGAATTACCCCTTTCAAACTCGCCTTCTCGACGGATCTAACTGAGTTGCCCGCGGAAACTCTTCGAGCTTGGTCCGGACTCGAGGTTTTGATGGATATTCTTTGTCTACTTGACGTTGGCTACAAAATTCATTATGCTTCACTGTCGGTGCACAGTATGGGTGCTACATTGGCAACCACAAACAAAGGGAGTGCTCTGCGACGTATCTTCGTGTCTAGCCGAGCCGTTCGTGCGGATATTTTTGCGATGCTGCCCCTGGAACTGCTTCTGTTTGCAACTGATCTTAGGATACCGCTGGCATATGCACCTTCTATTGAAGACGCGTCTTGGTGGACGTCACGGTGGATGCTCAGGATGAATCGCTGGTTGCTTGTACGTCGCATTGGGCCACTATCCGAGAAGCTTTTTCAGTACCTCATACTCGATTGCAAGTTGCCAATAAGCGATGCAACACTTTACTTCTTGCGAGATTTGGCGTCCTACCTTACAATGGGCCACATCTTGGCATGTATCTGGTATGTGACGAGCGAGCACGCTCTTCATCAGTATGGGACATCGTGGCTATCGACTTCCGGTATGCTAACATTCATTTCAAATGGGGCTTCGACGGTCGAACATGCTGGGCGAATGCTTACAGAGGGTACCAGCACCTTTCTTTTAGACCATATCGCTCTTTCGCGCAAGTATCTGAGGTCTTTGCTGTTCTCTATGGAGTGCATCTCAACTCTATTCTACGGCGATATCGTTTCGATGAATCCAGTAGAGCTTGTTGTGGAGATTATTATCACTCTGTGGAGTATTAACATCTACGGGGCGCTTGTTGGTGCACAGGGCGAATTACTCAACGCGCGGGCACGGCGTGAGGCCGCGTTTGAGCAAAGGCTGGGAGAGCTCCAGCGCTATGTGGTACAGAATGAGGTACCAAAGAAACTGAAGCGACAGATCAAGTCATACTACGCTTGGGTTTGGCGACGCCGTAAAGGCGAAAGTGAGTTTGCAGCTGTCACGCAGGTCTCGACCGTTTTGTACGAGGATGTTGTCCTTGCCACGCTTCGAAGTTTCGCTGCCCGAGTTGCAGTTTTCCGATCGTTAGACGAACACTTTCTGCGAGGGTTGCTTGTCTGCCTCGAATACGTGGTTTGCTCCGAAGGCGAAGAGGTGACAATGAAAGGTGATGTCGACCGTAGCATGTATTTCATTGCTCAAGGCCGGGTCTTGGTAAAGCTTGACACCGGCGAATCTGTTCGCGAACGGGGCGAATTCTTTGGTGAGTTGGCTTTGCTTTACGGTATCTCTCGCCTCGAGACGTGTGTGGCGCTTGTCCATACAGAGCTGTACCGGCTAGACCAGCAGCCCTATGAGCACCTACTGCATGACTTTCCACACTATCGTGAGCGAAACAAACGGGTATGGACCACTTCAAGTGCTCCAGCTCTTGATCGTGTGATGCTTGAGGGTATACTTTACAATTTTCAGAACGGATACAAGCGTTATGCAGCAAGTTCCGCTCCTATCGATACAAGTGATTTCGTGGCAAACGCAGAGCGAATCAATGCTGATATACCGTACTCCCATATCTACAAGTTCATCATGGAAGTGCTGGCTCAGCTGCACCATGTGGACCCGTTAGAGGCTAGGGACCTCGTATTAAAGAGCCATGCTGGGGCTCGTAAGCAACTAAAGGCGCTGTTGGGTCTATCCACGTCGCGCGAGGAGCTGCCACGGCAGAAAACACACGACGTGCCTCCTCCACCCATCCCGACGGACTTTGAACTTGTGAGCACATTTCAATCTCGACGGGAAGAGGAGCCGAATCCTAAGCAAAACTCGATTCCTCTCGAGTGGAGCACGAAGATGCAAGCAAAAGTGGTTGCTAACGATCTGCTAGTGCACAGCGTATCGTACACAAACTTATTCGACTGATACCTGAGAAACGATCAGCAAAAAGGCGGTGTGCAGTTAATGATTGTGTTGGCTAGCTCAATGCACGAGACGACATGTAGCCTCGCACTGCTCCATCGCTCATCGTTCAACAACAGTTTATCACAGGCCTCGTCAGTGAACGAAAGTAAGAAAATAACTTCATGCGGATGATGATCAAAGGAGTAAATGCAGTGCAAGAAGCAAGGTATCAACTCGAAAGATCTTTGGCTCGGTTGAAGACAGCTACCAAACCATTTTCTGATGTAGTTTTCAAGCCACGTGGCATATAGTGATGCAGAACGATAGGAGACCAACGACACGATATGTTTTCCTGCGTTATAGCACAATCAGCCAACCGTTTTCCTTGCCTTTCTCTCAAGTCGATGACCCCAAAGTCGTCTTGGCGTTTGAGACGACGTTCCTCTCGAAGCTTAAACATCGCCACATCGTCGTCCATAATGGACTCCTCTTTCGCTCGGAGCTCCGAGTTGCGCACTCTTTCACGCACATTCGATTGGCGTATTACGAGGTGTGCAAAAATAAATTACCAAACGATTATTGAATGCTACAGTTGACACGCTCAAGCAGGATGTACTAAATCTTCATTTTGGATACCTGATTGTCAGAGATAACTGAATTTGAGAGGTAAAGCAACATGTACACAAAATAGGGGTCACTTTTTGTTCCGGCGTGCGAATGCCGACGTTCCTGCTGCCGGTCACGCGTCGTTCTCTTCCTTTCGCGTCTTCTCTCGCCCAGTCCGTCTCTTCTTCTTCTCCTCTCCAATTTCTCCTCTCCACCAGTTCTCGGGATGTCGATCGTTCCCTTCGTCGTCTCTTCCCGTCCCTCCTCTCGTCTGAATCTCTTCCCGACTGGTCCAACCCCAAAGATCTAAAAGACGCCTTGGGGACTTGTGATGGGGCCATTTTAGCCGCCAGTGGCTGTGGAGACGACGTCATCAATCTACCAAGTAACCCTCAAGACGAGTGGCTCCAATGCGAGCAGAACGTTGCAGCTCTCGTCTCGAAAGACCACCGGGTTGTCAAGTTATCGTGGACGGAAGGATTTGTAGGGGAACGTTCTCCTTCGGCTGCGGGGAGGGCTAATTGGGAGTTGGAGGAGGAGTTGAAGGGGAAATTGGGGGTGGTACTGAATGGGCTCATAACCTGACGATTTTGAGGGCTCCTACGGGGATGGACGCTTTTCTAAAAGGTCGACTGTTTGACTTGGTGCGAGGAAGAACTCTGTCGATGAGTGTCAAGCGGGGACGCATTGCGTTCGTCCACCCTCTGGATGTAGCAGAGACTTTGTGTGCCTTGTTGGGGAAGGAAGAGGAAGGAGGGCTGTACAAGCTGAGTGGACCGGAGGCGTTAACGTTCCCAGAAGTGGCTAAGTTGTTGTCTGAGGGTATTGGAGAGAAAGTGAATTACTCCAACTTCCCATTGTGGGCGGTGCAGCCTGCGCGGTGGGTGCGAGGTGTTCCTGGAGATGCAATTGAAGAAGAACTTGCCGTCATACGAGCACTGGAAGCAGGTGCACAGCAGGAAGTGAGCACGAATATGGAGACGCTGCTGGGTCATAAACCGCGCTCGTTTCGTCAATTTGTCGAGGGAATGCAGACGCGTGGCCTCGAACTGATCCGTTGTAGTTGTTGGGATACGGACGGATAGCATTGCTAGCTGTGCTCGTGACGAAGAAAAACAACTGGACTGGGATTAAATAATGGTGAGCATGGCTGGAAAAGGGCAACTCGATATTGACAGTGATACATATTCCAAGAAGTGCCTGGCAGCATCCACGTCGAGCGATGGGTAAAAGAGTTAAGAACACTCACAAGGATATGCTTGTGGTTCTGTGAGTTTAAAGTCAACCTCGATGTCGAGTTTGCTCTTATCGAAAACGTGAATTTGAATGCTGTTGGTTGCGATGCAGAATGGGCACTTACTGGATACTAGTAAGAACGCCAGGTTTGAGAGAAGAAACGAATTTCGTGATGGACTGCATTGTTGTCCCGTAACGTGGCCTCTTAATCCTTGTTTGCCTGGATGGGAGAGTGCTCGAGCAAGTAGCTGCCGTCCGTAGCTGGGTCGGTGCTCAGGGGCGTCAACAACGATACCACCACGGTCACGACAGGCGGGATGATCAAGGTCACGATGAAAGTGATCATGCTGTTCTGAGAGTAGAGACCCTCGGGCAGGATGAACCAGTTGAATCCGCCGACAAACTTGCCCTGTGCGATGACACCACAGACGAAGATGGTAATTAATCCAGCCGCACTACCGGCTAGTGCGCCTGTACGCGTCGCACGCTTCCACACCCCGAGAAGCATGGGGCCAACCGCAGCCGTACACAGCAAATCCGCAATCAGGAACAGGTTCAGGATATCATACTGCTGGTATCCGATCACGATAGCCGGTACGTTAAGCAGGGCTGCAGCGGCAAGGGACAGTAAAACAGTCAGATAATTTCACCAGTACAGTAGACATGGTAGTAACTTACCGACGATGACTCGGGCGTACAGGAGCGAGAGCTTAGGGAAGCAGGTTGTCAGTTCAGCGGCGATGCCGATCTGGATGGAGTCCGACACGCCACTCGCGAGCATGGCAATCACGATAACGATCAACACCTCCCAGCCGCGACCCATGTCGATCAGAATGGCGAAAAACAAATCGCCGTCCGGGTATGCCAAGTACGACACCATACCAGCCAGAGCGAGTGCCACAGTAAACGGGATAATGATTCCGCAAGCCATGAACGCAGCTTTACGAAGCGTCTGGTCGTCGTAGGCCGCAAACACGCGTTGCCAGAACCCCGTGAAGAACAAGTTGGACGCCGTCACGGCAATCACCAACGTCACCAGCGTCTCGAAGCCATCAACAGTGAAAGCGGCCACATTGGTGCTGGTCCACGCTCCTTCCGGGATCGACACATGGAAGCACATGGCAATGCAAACGACGGCAAGAAGCGCAATCACTCCGATCCCCTGCCACACATCCGTCGCCATACTCGCTCGCAGACCGCCGATCAGCAGGTACAGGTTTGTCAGGAACACCACCACCAGAATCGGGATCAACGGATGGGCGTTCGGAGACAGCATGCTCGTCAACTGAGCCACACAAGTGAGCTCTGAAGCCAGCGAAATGAATTGGTAAAATACCGAAATGAGGCCGATGTACACCTGCATGACGTATCCAAAGCGACGTGAGACCACATCCGTCATGGTAACATTCTTCCCCAGTGCCGAGCGGGTGTACGGTCCCACCACCGCTAGTACCAACATCCCGCAAACCCCTGACAAAGTGTAGCCAATGACTCCCCACGATCCAGCATCAACACCAATTTGAGGGAACGAAAAGAGCGTCCAAGACCCCATTCCAGCTGAGAAGAAGCACCATGCCAGTCGGAGTGCCGTCGTGGAGTTCTTGGCACTATCATTACACCACAAAGTACACAAGAATTAGAAACTTGTTTAAAACGCTAAAATAAAATACGGTAAAATAACATACCTGACGAAGTTCTTGACAGAGTTAACTCCCATCCGGCGACTCACAATGATTGCGTAAGCAGCTACTGCCACCAACGTGGCAATCATGACGCCGTAAGTTACGCCGCTGGCCAGCATCGTGGACCTAAACATAGATTTTGTAAGACAAGGCTGACTATTTATAGCAGCACAAGCCACGTACTGAGGAGTTCTTGTTCTGGTTAGTTAACGGAGAAACAAATAAATTGGTCAACAACAAGTCGCAGCAGTCCCTCCGCCGGAATGACCCGGATCAGGTTCTAAGGGTTTGGATCTCAGCCGGCCAGCACAGGGAACTGGTCCATGGCTGGCGTGCGGCACCCCTCGCTGATTGGATGTCAGTCGCATACAGAGGACAAGAGAGAGGAAGCAAAGGATAACAACATACCGGAGACTGTGGAGGGACGAAGCGAATCCGCAAATGAGACGGGATAACTTTGGATAAATAGAAGAGTGCCCATCTCCATCGCATCGGATTGGGTAGAAGAAGCGAGGCGATTGGCGGAGATTTTTACTATAAAAGAGTAATGTGCTCCACACAACAGCAAGTTGAAGCGAGCCTATAACAATTTGTTGGATTTCTTTGCCAGCACCATATTTGAGGTATCATACCTCATTCCCTCGATTAGCTTACCAGAAGGTGAAATTGGGAAAAATCTACTCCCCGGGCCGATATAAGACCGACCCGTATCTTCTACGGCTAGAGCATTCAATCGCATGAACTCCTTCGCATGCAGAATGCCTTCAAATGAAAAATCGACGGCGGCTAACCAATATCCAACATACCCTGTCAGACAAAGCGGTGAAACCGCCACTCTATCCAACACCTCCATTAGATGTGGGGGGCGCCGATACGAAATATACTCCCAGTTCTTATTATTTCCGACTTCATAGAGCTATTACGGATTACAGGTCTTCTCATCGCCCTCCCCTCCCCCACTCAAAGATTTCCACTCCAAAGCTACTGGGCGATCGGGTTTCTCCACTACGCCAGATGCAAGATGTTTTTGACCTCGCGTCGGCCGCAAACCTCGTTCAAGCAGCGCCAGCAGTAGTTCGGACGACACGGACGACACAGTTTCGGAGAGAGACGGTGCCACCAGCGGTAGCGCTCTACTGCGGGATGAAGAGCAGCTGTCTCCGTACTGGGGAGAAGGCTACAGCGGCAACGGAGGAGAAGATGAGAACGATCCCAACACGTCAAATGCGGAAGAAAACTCTACAGTCCAGCTGCAAGTGCAGGACGCGCTGGATGCGAGCGCCAGCTCCACCGCTGATCGCAAGATGCGTCAACGTTTCGGTCCAGAGGAGGATTACCTTCTCGCTGTGCAAGTAAACGTCGACGCTCCGTTCATGGCCGAGCACGGCGAGGTGAACAAGAAATGGCAGGGTCTTGCAGACAAGTTGAACAGCAGCCCAAATTTCAACATGAAGGCTATCAAGGGAACAACGGCAAAGGCACGGTTCAAGACTTTACTAGTGAAGCACCGTGCATGGGAGTCGGAGTCCGCGAAGAAGTCGGGCACGGACGAGAGTGAGACCCCTTTCATCCGCGTCATGACCGAGCTGGTATCAAGCGTCGACGACTATGAAGCCAAACTCGCGAACAAAACAACCACCAAGAAAGGAGAGCAGCTGGCAAAAGAGCACTCGGGTGAAGTTGTTCGTCAGGCTGCCGTAGCGCGGATTCAACTCGGAAAGCGTCTCTCTCGTGGTGACGTTCCTGGCACTGACATCAATGAAGTGGGGAGGCTGCTGGAAAACAGAACCGGCCCAACCGCAGCAAAGGCGAGCCCGAGTGGATGGCGCTGCTGGAAGAGTCTAAGGTGCAGAGGGCCTCGATGTTTCTGGTTTCATGAAACAGCAGCAAAACGAGCAGAAGCAACGACTTGATTTTGCGAGGGTTGAGCGAGCAAAGGACCGAGCCGAACGCACAGAAGAGCGAAAAGAACGCCAACAAGAGCGAGATGTTCAAGCAAAACTAATTGCTAGTCTTCTCGAGAGAATATCAAAGGGCTAAAGCAGTTGACTAGCAAGCTGATGTGTTACGGCTTCCGAAAGTAGTCTTCTAGTGGCGGAGGCGTACAGTTAAAATACTTGCTAATCTGATTGCCATTGTGCATACACGTCGAAGCATTCGTGAGCAATACCGCCACACGAACCATTCTTGCAACAGGAGTCAGCAGAATTTTGTGCTTCTTGTTCCAGTCAAGAAATGCCCACTTTTTCTTGATGATACCGAATAACCATTCGATCGATACTCGCGACTTGCTCATGATGACGTTGAAGCGCCTTTCAGCACTATTCACGTAGGCATTGCGAAATGGACTGCATAGCAGGTCGTTAATCCCGTACGCGGGATCCCCGTATATCAACACGCCGAAGTCTTTGATCAAGTGGCTGCGCGAGATATACGGAAGAAGCTTACTCTCGCGGAGCATGGTAGAGTCATGAAGTCGACCTTCGATAGGTCCATAGAAGGAAATGCATAGTCCTACTAGCGCCACAGCAAAACTATCAGTGATAACGAAACAGTATCCAGCTCCTACAGTCTCAGCTTACCGTCTGGAGTGCACACACCCTGGTAGTTCAAACAGTGTCGTCTTTTGTGACCGCTGTAGCAGACTTTCTGCAGGTTTTCCTTGTCGCCTACCGGGATGCAGTCGGGGGCTTCCTGAAGAGCTTGGAGTCCATTTTTGCGTTTACCCGGACGGCAAATGAATCCCTTCGTTCCATCGATGAACAAGGAGATTTTGGTGACGACGCCTCCTGTTTTGTCAGGGACAGCCTGCACATACTGAGCGTGACGCTCAACATACACTTGATCATGAAAGAAGACTATGTCCTTCCATTCGTTGTCGAGGAAGCAATCTAAACGAGCAAAAATAAATTGTTAGCCGCATTAGCAGGTTCGTGTGCGACTCCCCTACTACGCAAAGTACTCACAGGTGTCCGTAATGATGCGACTGCACGCTGGATCTGAGCGCCCAAATTGCTTCCGAATTCGAGATAGCTTCCCAGGGTACGAGAGGCGATAACACAGCAGAGCCAGTGCCTCGACGCCTAAGAGGCGGTCCCCTGCACCGCTGATGAAATACGTGTGGCATGTTAGTTACACCGGCCAGTCGCTTCAGCTCGGAGCAAGTGAAGCGAAAGTCCTAGCGTGCATTGACATCAGGATAGGTGCCAAAGTTGAAGCGCACATCTGGAATAAGCGGCCGTTCGACGACGTCAACTGCACCCTGCCTCAAAAGAAGAGCTTCGTCAGTGTCATCAAGCTCGTCCAGAAGCAACATGAGAGCAGTGGCAGCAGTTACACCGCATCTTTCCATCGCTTTGCGGTACTCGAACTCTGATCCCTTCCAGAGCTGCTGCGAAAAATCACTTGGATTATCCAACAAACATCGTGCGTCGAAAGCAAATCTTTCTGGCTGTAGTTTGTGGGATATGGGCTAGCAGCTATCCCACAACCAGTATCCGACCATCTCCTCGAAAGGTGTCTATTGTTGAAAAGTTGTTGCCAACGCTCCACAAATCCGATGGAGCGCTTGAAATCGCCCGTCCAAATGTTACCATCCTTCGTCGAACACTGTTTTGCTGTCAGTACACCCTCGAGCTTACTTCTGAACACAGTGATAACTAACTGCAGCTACTGGACTCCACCTGTGCATTTTCTTCATCGGTCTACCCCGCTACTTCCAGTTGTTGCTTGTGTTGACTAACGAGGCCGCACACAGTAGCTGTCCTCGCTTTAATTAGTTGGTGTGGTAGCACGAGAGGAAACTCATCGGTAGAGCTCGGTTCATTGGTTTGGGATATCGTTGCAACAATTTTCGCGATTCCTTCAACCAACCAAACCAGCGAACGATCGATCATATGGTCTCATCCGCAGCGCCGGGTTCAAGCGATGCTAACGCGTCGATCGAAATTTGGCTCTGATCTTTATGAAGGCACGAGCATCTTCGAGTTTCACAGTGTACGAATAACGCGTTCTGATAGCAAGAACTGCTGAATACGCTCAGGCGGAAGCGGGCCTTTAACTTTCCCCTTGTGGCAATCACACAATAAGATTACTCGCTGCTGTAAAATTGTAGTCAGACCTGAAGGCGTTGACACGTTAACGTCACGGCTTGCCACAAAAATTTGGACGAAAAGCGATATTTCAAAAGATGACGGCGTTCAATGATAGGACACAAGCTTGTCATCGTTGGTTCTCCAGGAGAATATACCCAGCTCTATTTTAATAGTATTAAAATAGCGAAGTATTTGACGATGCTGCCAATGCTCTGGTTTCTTCGGTCTATCTATGACCGGACTTCATAATTGAGGTATAGCGAGGGAAACAGGTCCGATTTCCCTCAATTATGGAGGCCTGAACATGACACGCTAGTGACTGTATCTACGACCGTTACATCAAGGCGGAAGTTGTTTACTGGTAAACTACTTGATACTTCATGAAAGTAATTGAGGCACGTGATCGTCATCTACTTCGTAACAAGAAGAGAAGACTTCGATAGGTAAGATAAGAGAAACTCACGCCTGTGGATCATTTTATTTGACGCCATTACTCCTGTAAAGTATCGAATAGTTTACCAATCTTGTGACCTCTTGAGCTTCGAACCGGAATGGACCAGAGAACAAACCACGCAGGTACATGTACTGCAACTCTAGTCCTATGATAGGGGAAGAGATCAGGAGCAATTTTCCAGTGACTACAATTTGCAGCTCACTCTGCAATCGTCCTTCAAGCCCTCACGACTCGACTTCGGAACCTCACAAGATGCGGCTGACCTTTTCCGTGCTGCTGCTGACTGTGATTGCATTTTCTGGTACAACACAGCCAAATCTGAAAACACTCCCCAAGTGGCTACTTCGAGCACCCATAGCCTCAGCCAACCCCGCAACCTCAGAGACAGCCACTACATTACGCAGGACGAGGTTGGTACGGATGACAAGGAAGAGAGGCTCTCCGTACCAGGTCTCGGCAAACTCAAGACTTTTGTTCAGAGCAATGCTGTGCTTGCCAAAGCTTTCGGGAAGAACGGTGCTGCCCTCCCCAAAAGGATGTCCAAGCGTATGACGCGTGGTCTTAACACGCAGGAAACAATCTTCATGCTGAGCCTTCTGACGCTGATCATGGGTATCATTTCTCTCGGGTTGGCCTAATAAATTCGTGACCGCAGCTGGGCATGCAACGCAGTGTTTAGAGAATTCAACCGATTTTGGTATCACTGCTCTATTTCTCTTCACTGAATGCAGGAAAGTCTGCCGCCGCTGATTTTACTGCTATCCGATCTGTCCGTCGTGGACATGTTGATGCTCATGGTTCGAGAGGTCAGCGGTCATAATGGGCAGAGACTCCTGGTACTGTGCGACGGGATTGTCCAAATGCTTCGTACCGAGCAAACTTCGAGCGACGATGAGGCGAAGCAGCATTTCAAACACTTCCACACACGAAGAAGGCGAAGAAATTGTTACCAGACCAGCTTCTTGACCCGGTCGGAGGCAAGAAACAGTCCACGGTTCGGCTACCGAATCTTCTTCACTTGCTGCATTGAACGAAGACGCCTCGTCAATCCACTGCTTTCGACGCGCGGTCAGGATTCGAAACAACACGTTCCCCCAATCTTCGCTTGCCTCACGGGAATCGTCACTTGTCGCGGCAGGTTTCCTGCTCAACCGCGTTCGTTTGCACAATTCCCGGTAGCTTTCTACTGCTATGCTCAGTGATGTCTGAAAAAGCGGTCGAGAAAGAATTACTTGCAGCAGCGCCTCCGAGCTTAACGATAACAAATCGCACGCGGACACGGTTTTGACAGTAGAAATGCCTACCGTATACCCGAGTAAACCGTGTTCGCCGAAGAAATCCCCTTTTTGTAGTGTTTCTCGGGTTGTTGATGATAATTTTGCTTTTGGTCATCAGTAGTCGTGGAAACCAAGTAGCCTTTCACTACAAAGAACATTTCATTCGAGACGCTGCCTTCCACCAGCACACATTCGTCCCGAGGATAACCTTCATACTTGAGATGCTGGGCAATTGCTCGTGTTAGAGCTTCCACATCCGGGTCGTGCGGGTGGGTGGTGGCGAATGGTCGAAAAACCCTGTTGACGAACACGCGTAGTGGCAGGTTGGCAATGCACAAGATCGATTCCGTTCGAATGACTTGCGGGATCTCGTCAAAAATGGCCTGGTAGTTCACTCCACGGTGCGAGCTCCACAAAGAAGACAGAAAAGCATGCGACCGGGCACGTAGCTTCCCGTAATATGCCAGCGCTCCAAATACAAATCCACTGCGATGTGGTTCTTTCGGAATTCGACCTCGTTGCTGATGTACGACACGTAGAGGTTTGCCATCTCGCCGATCATGAACGCCAGCGTCACCAGACCGACAGAATCCACGAACAGTGTGAACAAATACTCCTCGTATTGGGTTGGTTCGAACGCTTTTCCTTTCTTGGTGAACGCGGTGGACGCAAAAATACCCCACGGAATATCCGAAGTAGCAAGAAGCCCAACGACGACTCAGTCAACGAAATGCTAATCGCACTGTGTGGTGGGTGCCAGTAGTCCCAACCGTGATCGATGTCGGTGCTACTCGTAACCGATGAAAGCGAAAAGTAGGCACAGCCACACCAGTGCATCAACACAAAGAGCAACACCCAAAGCGTACAGAGTCGATTCAGTTCGTACGCTACGCTGCGGCGATTGATTTCCCTCATGTAGTGTGGGAAATTGAAGAGTTTTACGCACCGATTCAAGCACAGCAATGGAGAATGGTAAAAGTCTGCAAGAAAGTGATCAATGGGGATCGCAGCGATCACATCAATCCACAAGCGAGTGGTTTGATACGCATCACGTTGTTTGCGCTCATAAAGCTCCATGGAGTCGAGACTGTCCTTCAAATTCCAGTTTACCCAGATATCCCACCCAAACAGAACCTCACAGGTGAGCTCCACTACACGCGCAGCTACGGGTAATGGCCCCAAGCGCTCCAGTGTGTCGAAGGAATTGCGAAATGGAACGATAAGCGCCATGTAAACTGTGCCCGTTGCAACGATCATTAGCCATTGAACGTGAAACTGACTCTGGACGTAGGTACACTGCAACACCCTGTCCACCCAGAGCGCATTTTCATTCTTCTTCTTCGTCTGTACGTTTGCAGGCACCTCGCCTGACACTGATCGCTGCGCTTTGTACGAAGAGAAGATGGAGGCAGCAGATTTCATGCTCGGTTTACGCATTCCACGCACGGATCCAATCGCTCCTCTCTCCGACATGCTGCTGGCCGAGCCCCATTCCTCGTCGCATTGGTGGCATCTCCAAGAATATCGACATGGTTCAGCAAACTTTTATCCATGACATCCATTTGTTCTTCCATGTACATGTTACGCAGAAGCTGCTGCTCCTGTTGAATATTGACAATCTTCAGCACTTTCCGTTTCCAGTCCGGATACCTCTCAAACACCAGTTCGAGTGATCTTTTCGACAATTTGTAGAGCACACAGGACGTTTTGCAGCGAGCGTGCGCACTGCGAGGTTTACTCGTGAACAAGGCGACTTCGCCAAAGTAGCTGCCAGACGTGAGCTCGTTTACTTTTTTACCTGGCCTTTAGCCTGCAGCTTTGAGGGGTCTAAGGTCGGGAAAAAGGTGTGAAATGACGAGCGAGATGGCGAGCCAAGAGAGTGCAACTTGGCATCGTGAGATTGGCGTCGGTGGAGAGTTTCGAGTGGCACAAACACCTCAATAATTCCAGTGAAGACGAAAAACATGTCGCTCCCTTCCTCGCCTAGGCGAAACACGTACTGATCTTTGACTGTCAATGCTTGCACAAATTGAGAAACGAGCATCCGAGTTACCGGTTTTTCCATGCCAGCTAGGAACCCAACCTTCGCGATCATCGGCTGTAGATGAACGAGGCGAATTTCTGTTAACAGTGAAGGTGGCAGACAGCGCTCTAAGAGAAACTCCTGCGTGATTGTGTGGTAACGCTGGAAGAAAAAGTAGGTTTTCAGTTGCTCCTCAATTGCCAACGGGAGGTGAAAGTGGGCCAAGAGCAGACGTAAAGCGCTAAGCTTCCCATGAAACACACGAGAGTTTGCGTCCACGAGTTCTATCACATCCGTGATGTTCCCCACCACGAAAGCAAAAAGGAATCCACCAGCCAAGAGAACAATCACGGTAAAACAACATTGTTCTACCGTCTTCGGTAATTCTCCCGCAAAAGAGTTTGACATCAGTCCAAACGACCAAAACAAGGAAGCCGAGTACTGCGTCTTTTTATCTGTCGCTTTGAGAGACGATGACGGCCCCCACGCCGTAGAAATTGAACTATCGGAATCCGTGAAAGTGAACCAGACACAGCCGAATAAATGGGAGAGCATGAATGACACGAGAATTAACTTCAGAAGCCGCAGCTGTAAGGTATGGTTGAGATACTTGCTTTGCCACCTCATCCACATTTTCCAAGCCTGCAAAAGGCGCAGTAGTTTGTTGATACTGAGACTTTCGTGCCGGTTTGTTGGGCTGAGAAGCCAATTCACGGTGTACAGTGGAACTAGTGCTACCACGTCGCACCAGCTCTGATGAGAGCGATGAAACTTCTTTCGTATAATGACGACGTCCATACATTTATTCCCGTACTCGTAAAAGCCAAGTCGTGATCGGAAAAATAAATCCAACCCAAAGAGTATCTCAAAAATACAGCAAGAAATTCTGAGCTCACAATGTTCTCTTTGTCAATCCCGGTAGTGATGTCGCTAACAACCCGTAAATATTGTGTGATAGTCAAACCGAAGATGAAAAGTCCCCAAATCTCTGAGCTGGTTGCATCAGGATCGAAGACACTGTCTTCAAAGCCCAAATACCGCAGAATTTGCTTCTCCATCGTTAGAATTTGAGGAACCGATATCTGTTTGGGACTGAGAATCAGAGATCCACTGTATTCATGCTGGACTCGGGCGAGTTTCGCACTATCAAGTCGCTTCTCCAGTGCTCGAAGGGCCATTGAAAACGTAGGGAACACTTTGTGCATGCTGTTGAGATGTTCCCGAGAGATGAAGATGAGGATGCAGCCACTTGCGGCCGTCACACGCTCTGCATAGCTCACGGATGTTTCGCTAAGATTCATGGCCGCTGTCCCAACGAAGCCACCTTTGACAAGTGTGCGCGGTGTTCCACCGTCGGCAATGATAATGAGTTCACCTTCCAGCAGGAAGAACATGCCACTAGCGTAGTCTCCTGTCGATAGATAATCTCACCTTGGCCGTACAGAATGAAGCGAATGTTGTCGATTAAAACCTCTTCCAGTGCAGTCAACGACGTCCGAACACCTGCAAGCAACGACAAGGTTCGTAGTGCTGGTTTACACATGCTCCGCAGTACAGACCGCTTGATGGCTTCTGGTAGCTCGTTCAGCAGATCACTTGCAATTGCCCCTTTGTGAGACGACCACCAGAACTCTAGAAACGAGATCACACGCTGCTGAACGTCTGCTGGTGCAGTTCTCATATTGAGAAATTTCTGTACGCGAGTCCGGGTCACTAGAAACTCTTTTGCTCAAACTCGGACGCAGTCGCTCGTTTCTGAACGATATCAATCACCACCGCCGTCGAGAGAAAACCAATCATCATTAACAGAACCGAAACGGAGTATTGCAAGACGGAGTTTGGCTCCACCGTTTTACCTAGACCGGTCAGCATCGTAGCTCCAAAGTAAAGCGAACGTGCATATTGCACGCCAGCCACAGCGTGTGCAGTGGCTTCGGAACAGGATGAATTGGGGGTCGAGGCGAAGTACATACCCCGTCGGAAGAGTTTCCATATCTCCACATTTCGACCTCATTCGAAGGCAACCACGAGTCAACGGCACCAAATCCGTCCACATACGTCGTGCTAAAATATACGCAAGCCACCAAGTGAAGCAGCATCGAATACGCAAAAGCGGCGATGAAGAGCCAATTCGAGTTGCTTAGGTTGAAAGAGCTCTCCCCTTCCTTCAGATGACCCTTAATATGCCACGCTCGAAGCAGTCGTGGCAGTCGGAACAGGGCAGGATGCATCCCCAAAACTGACGTTGTGCTGACTGGGATCATCCACCCATAGGGAAGCATACAAAATACATCCAGAACGAAAGACCCGCGCAGATAACGCCTCGCCGTGAGTGCAGGCTGCGTAATTTTCTTGCGGTTTGATCCGTAGGATAAGTGAAAGTTCAGGTAGATGTCGACAACCAACAAGATATCCAAAATCACGTACGCCGCCAAAACCCTGCGGTTATTCCCAGGGCAGTCAAGGACAGGGAACGCAAGCAGTAGCGGGACGATGTACCAATTTGCCGCCAAGTGCACTTGGAGTAGCACTAGCCACCATTTTCGCAACTGGGAGGTATGATCAATAGATACACGCCCTAACATCACGCGAGATAATAATCTCGACAAACGGTTTGACACTTGCTGGTGGGATCCGGGACGCTGTGCCAAGTTGTCATAAAACCCTTGCATCGTATCTGGACGAGAACCAGCGGAACTGGCCCTGCTTGCAGTGCGTTGAAGCCGCCAACTTACACCTCGGGAGATACGACGCGCGTATGCTGAGTGACTGCGCACCAATTTCGCTTTTGGCATCGTAGGTTTCACTGGCGGGAGCACAATCGCCTTTGGGCTGAAGTTGATGGCAGCATTTTCATTCATGGAGATGTTGCCACCATCGTATTCGGAATGACGTGAGGCCGACAGTGTTTTGGTGGATTTACTGCGGTGTAGAGGCACTTTTGCTGCCTTTTTCGTGGCTAAATCTCGCACTGACGTTCGCTTCTTCCGCACGGGAGACTTGGTCGACAATTGGTACAAGGTCGAAAGCATAAACTCCCCACTGCCTTCACGTGCATGTGGTTCATTCCCAGTCTCCTGTTCATTAACCATTTCATCGATCGCGGACGAAATCAACGCGGCGTAGTCTGGATATCCTTCGAGAACTCGCTCCGTATGGAAGCGGGAAAGTCGGTAGAGTGTGCAGTACGACGCTGTAACCACAGAAGCCGACCGCAGTCGCTTTGAAAACACCGACACCTCACCGAAGAAACTTCCCTGTCTTAACTCGCGGACTTTTACTCCGTTCACCATTATCCTCAAGACACCGGAGTTGACCACGTACATGTAGTCACCTTCATCTCCAGCTTGAAAGAGCGTGACATTAGCTGGAAAGCTCGTTAGGACCAGCAAACTGGTGATCGCCACGATAAACTGTTCATTGCAACCGCGAAAGAGCGGGATGCGGCCCACCATGTCCTTGAGGAGCTCCACCTGGATGTCCTTACTGATGGATGGACACAGCAGTTTAACCACCTCACGGTCGTTCGACTCCGCGTCCGTGTAGTGTCTTTTGAGGTATCCGATGGCTTCCGCCTGCAACGCCTCCGGCACATGATGGAAGGTAAGTATGTGCCGCAATTGACTGATACGTGCCTGTGCCAACGTGGTTTGACTGCTCTCCGACCTCGACAGCATGAATAGAGTGGAGCAAGCGTAGATAAAGAGCACCAAACCCAGCAACGCGACAGCCAGAGTGAATGCAAATTGTGCGTTGGCACGTGGCAACGCTCCTTCAAATGTCCCTGTGATGACCCCCACGCTCCAGAACAGAGCGCCGACGTACTGAGCTCCGAGAGACTCCGTTTTAGCAGTTGTTGCTGGCAGCCAAGCACCCGATTCCTGCTCGATAGAGTTCTGCTGACGAAAGGCAAAGCGACCACAAGCCACCAAATGGGCCGCAAATGTCGTGGCTATCAGCACTTTGAACGATTTCAAAGCTCGAAAACGTTTCGCGTACACATCGTCCAGATTGGAAACGTAGCCTGGTACCCTCCAAACGCGCAGGAACTTGTGAAATTCCAGCCACCCGGGCCAAAACAGTTTCCGTAGCTCGATTGTGCCGGTGGCAGGTAGAATAATCGACAACGGAATTATCGCGAGAACGTCCAAAAGGAAGTTGATGGATTTCAGGTATTTGGCTCGAGCTTTCCGTTTGTCCCGGTGGATGTTCCCAGCTTGGTAGAAGCCCGTGTTCAACTTGACGTAAAAGTCTGCACAAAAGAGAACTTCCGTCGCGTAAAAGGCTCGAAATGTCGTTGTGGACGACGGAAGAGCGGCAAATGTTACAGCAAAGGGCAACACGAAGGCTTGGAACAGCATGCAACCCAAAAGCACTTGGTGCCAGCTCTTGAGAAGTCCCGACTGAGGGTCGAAGGCGTTGCGTAAGTCTCCAATGTAGCCGTAAAAACTCCCACTCCCACCGGTGCTTCCGTCGCGTGCTAAAGACCGACGACGAGATGGAGCGGCCATGGTTTGAAGATCTTTTCCTCCTTTGGAGTGGTCCGTTTCGCTTGGAAATGCCGCCCAACGACCATTTATTTCCCCATTCGACTCCTCGGCTGCAAACTGAACTTTGGTTTCCGACTTGAAGATGAACGACGACCTGGTCCCTCCCATTGCAGGGCTTTTAAGTGGCCTGCTGCTGCTTTCTGGTGCCCTTGTGACTGGTTTCGTCATTACGAGGAATTCCACGTCCAAGACGGGGCACCTACCGTACCTGCCCTCGATTGTTCCTGTTTTTGGCAACACGTTCGAGCTGGCGAGGAACTTGGATCGCTATCACGACTGGCTCGTTGCACACGCGTTGAAGCGCGACGGCCAGCCGTTCGCCTTGCATCTCCTGGGCAAAAACGACGTGTTGTATCTCTCGCGACCAGAGCATTTTGAAGAGATTCTAAAGACCCAAAGCGGCCATTTCAGCAAAAGCGACAGCGTTCGCGACATCTTTGACGATTTTCTGGGGGAAAGTGTCGTTCTGACCAACGGAGAAAGCTGGCAGCTCCAGCGCAAGACACTGGCGACGCTTCTCACCATGCGAGCACTTCGCGAGTACATGACGCCCATTATCCAAGAAAAGGCGCTGCTGCTGCGAGGTATTTTGCTGGATGCGAGCCAACGTCCAAGCAAACAACCGGTGGACGCGTACAAACTGGTGCGCCAATTCACTCTCGACACGTTCGTGAAAATCGGTTTTGGCTGCAATCTCAACCTTTTGGCTTCTGGGAAGGAGCATCCGTTCGAAGGCGCTTTTGACGACGCTAACCGGATTTCAAGCGAGCGCTTTACGAAACCAACGTGGCTGTGGAAGATCCAGCGGTGGTTGAATATTGGCAGCGAAAAGCGACTACGTGAGTCTATCAACGAGATGAACCAGTTCATGATGAATCTCATATCGAGCGCCATAGATCGAGTGAAGCAACTCAAAGGCGAAAACACCGACGGTGAAATCCCGCACAAGAATATCATGGAAATTCTGCTGAGCAAGACGCAAACCATGACACCAACAGAAGTCCGAGACATCACTCTCACGGGTCTGGAAGCTGGAAGAAACACTACGGCGGATACGTTGGTGTGGCTGTTCCACGCTCTGAGTCAAAATCCACGCGTTGAGATGAAGCTTCGAGACGAAATCATGAAAAATTTGCCAGGATTTCGCGAAGCGGAGAGTTATGTGCCGTCGTACGAGGATATCCAACGGGTTTCGTACCTCGAAGCTGTAAGTCGAGAGGTTCTACGACTGTATCCATCCGTTCCTGTCATTCCTTACCACTGCCACAGCGACACAGTTTTGGATGGCTCAACGTTCATCCCGGCGGGCACTGACGTCTTTCTAAACCTTTTTGCAGCGGGACGAGTTCCCAGTGTGTGGGGATCGGATGCTGCATCGTTTGTGCCAGAGCGATTTATTGACGAGAGTACTGGGGAATTGCTGGCACAGCCACCAGTGAACTACTCCCCGTTCAGTGCAGGACGACGAAGTTGCCTTGGCAAAAACTTAGCGATGACGGAGTTGAAAATCGTAGTCGCAACGGTGGTGAATTACTTCAGGCTCGTCGAAGTCACCGGACAAGACGTGCAGCCCATTCTGGACCTTACTTTAGGAATGAAGAACCCACTCATGATGCACGTAGAACGTGTGAACTGAGCTTTATGATTTGATCTACCCATGTTCTTGTCTGCTACTAAAGTAATTGATTGGCGATATCAGCGCGGCATCGAGAAGATCAGTAGAAATTTACACTAACAACACAATAACTCGCACCGCGAAGTCTTGCTCCACTCAAAATGACGTTTAACAATACGTTGTGCTGCTGCAATCTGCACTTTGTCTGAATTATCGTCAATAAGTGAGAATCGACGAGACGTTGAATAAAAATCACTTCACGCCACGATAAGAAGGATCAGGTCAGTGCTAAAACAGGAGATGCATAGACACACATGAAGTAGACACTGGGAAAATGCGATCCCCACAGCCTTCATTACATGTACGCGTTCTAAAGCTGACTTAGTATGTGAGTGACAAACTGTCCAGCGTTGGGGTTTGCCATTTTCGAATTTGATCCTTGCTGAGTCAACGAGTGATGTCTGCATCTCGGAACGAAGAAGCTGAAGATGAAAGGCTGGGCCAAGCACAAGTCAAGGTGTTCGAGTCTTCAACGCTGGAGATGGCGACGATATCGTCACTTGTGTGCGGCACGGATGACGTTGCAGGAACCGGAAGCTCGACGGAAAACCAGCTCCTACTGTTCACATGAGACGACCAAGACCATCTTTGTCGGTACCAACAATATCTGAAAATTCGGGAAGGACTCGTCGGAACCCAGACCATCCATGATCGGCTCTGTCGTGGTCGAGGTGGCAACCTTTTTCGACGTGTTCGGACTGCTTGGTGTCCCTATGATCATCATGTTTCTGCTCTCGGCAGCCTGGACGTTAATGCTGGGCTGCCATCCAAGTGCACGCTAACGACATGGAAAACGCCATCATGAACACCACGGAGTTTGACAACGGTCAGTTTTGGTTGCTTCCCCAACCAAGCACTGTGTCCTCGGTGGTTCTCCTAGCAAGTTTTGTGGCTGGTTACACCGCATTGGTGTTCACCATGATGTTCTCTTTCCGTGCTGGTAGTCCAAGTGACGTTAAACATAACCTTGAAGAGGTTAACAAGTCACTCACTGCTATAACTGAGTCGCATGCTCAATATGAAAGCAAGTTTCATCGGGTTGTTGTCTGGATTCATCACACATGCGACCTACCTGCTGACATTCGCCAGCATTACGTCGTATGGAACAGCAATTGTAACTTGTTCATAGTTTACCTATTGATTCGCTAATTCCTAGTGCTCTTGTGTCAGATCGCGGATCTCCCGAAACTCATTTTTCAAACCATTACCCTCTACACGAACCTGGACAAAGGGTTTCCGACTCCGATCATCTACTTCTACTCCGTTTTGCTCCTGTGCAATTGGCTCATGGCTTGCTATCGTAGCCAGCGCTACATGGCAGACCCCGCTATGGTCATTGCTCGACTCTACTAAACGTACGTACAGTAGTTGTTGCTGTGTGATTCATCTAGATTAACTTTTTGTTTCCGCTAGATTCGACTTGTTTTTGCTGTGTTTGCCACTTTGATGGTTCTCATCTACTTCGTTTCGTCATTCAAATTTGACCGGGAAGCTTTCACAACAAAAACCGAGACTCTCGGACCTGGAGGCTTTGACACTATCGCTCGACTCTTTGGAGATCCGTCCCAGATTTCCAGTTTCTGTAGTGCTTTTCACTATCTGCAGTTCTCGTCTGGATCGACACTATTCTACAAATCCGCGCTAAACTTCCTCTCCCTTTACAAGTGGCGAAAACTCATCAAAACACTAAGCAATAACCACGCCGAACGACAACTCGAGCGGAAGCGCAAGGCATCCGTTGAGCCGATTCAAACCAGTGACTCGCGTGAGGGGAGTTTTCGTGCTGCAATTGCCAAGATATTAGCGGCATCGGCACTGAAGCCCAAGCTAGGGAACCATTTCGCAGCCAAACTGCTTCTTGCAATCGTGTTTTTCCTGCCTGGCGCTGCCAATTTCATTTATTCTATTGGTGCTATCGAGTCCACCGAAGATGTGTGCGGCAAGTACGACAAATGTGCTGTAGCCAGCTATCAGTTGAATTTCGGCCAGAAGCACTGTACATGTATCGTGTTTGCAGATCGCCAGGTTGCACCGACAACCTTCGCGGAATGGACGGACCCTGTGGATACTACGGCGAATCCGACAGAGTTGGCCATCGCCGGAGAACTGCGCATCGTGCTGTACCAAAACGCCCAGAAGAATTGAAGAATTGCCTTCACATGGAGCAGCTGATTCTCGCCTACACCAAGACTGAAACTCTTCCAGAGTGGCTGTCCGAGTACTCCCATCTCGAGTATCTGTAAGTGCAACTTCTTGATGATTGAGCATTTGGTGGTATCGGACGTAACTCTGCTGTGTTTGTCCATAGACATATTGAAGGCGACCACACGAGCAGGAGACTCACAATTGTTCCAGACGGAATCTTTGACAATATGCATCATCTTGCTTTCCTCCACTTGGGCGGCATCCCCAACGTGGACAAGCTTACGGTACTTGACCCTCGCTGTTGTGGACTCTTTGAAAGAGATGCCGAGCTTCGAAGGTTTGTCAGCTCTCACTGACTTGAGCCTCATTAATGCACCTCGTGCTCCAACGATACACTCGGTATCTTCGTTGACAAGTCTGTCGAATCTGGCCCTTCGTTTGAAGAGTGCCGTGTGTTGCAATGGATTCATAACGGGGACACGCGACTTGACAATGATGCAGTGTTTGCCAGTCGCTAGCGAAAAGTATCCGTTGACCTGCACCGATGAACGAATCTCAGCCGAGGCCAAGGCCAAACTCGAATTATTCCAAGCCACAATCTGTCCAGACGGACCCGCCATGGATCGAGAAGCGGCTGCACCAAGCAAGTACACGACCGACGAACTCTGCAATGGCGTCATGTTCAAAGAGTGCTCTCTCAATGGCACGCAGGGTATTTGCTACAATACTCGAATGATGGCCATTAACTTGCGTCAGGGTATACAGACATCGCACACACGGCTAACATGGAGCCTGTACCACGTCAGACAACAAGAAACTCGGATGGGAGGGGATAATAAACTCTGGATATGATGCGATGTACTTCGAAGTATGTTGTCGATGAATTTATTTTCCTCCAGAAGGTGAGAATTGTCAGTTCCGGACTTTCTCGATCAGGTGCATCCAAGCCAGGTTTCCACTTCGGGGTCGCAAGCAGCGCCAACACCAGCTTTCGCGTAACCCGCATATACTTTTCGAAACGCAAAATTCGATTCGACTGTAGGCACGCAACGATAAAGCGAAGCCGAGTTGATATTTCCAACCTAGAGGTCAACAGACCAAGCTTAAGCTGACCAAAGCCGTTAAAGATGGCCTGGAGCAGCATCGCATTTTTCTACTTCCTAGCAATTTTTGCATCTTAGCGCTTTACGATTCGCTGTCATTGGTCCCCAGCGCCTTGCCCGGACAAGCGTTTTCTGTCAAAACGCGTGCTTCTAACGACTTGAGCGCGGCAAGACCAACATAGTTCAGAGACACGATGCAAACGCCAGACTTCATCGCAACTTGGTCAGGCCAGTCGTTCTGCGTAATTCCCAGGGATGCGGGTCTCCAATTGAGGCATTGACAGCAAGCGGCACTGTCTTGGATCGGTTCATTCTCCAATTTGCTCTGCCCTCACCGTCTCGAATCGGCCGCAGCTTCGCTACTTGCTTCCCGGTTATCCAGATTTCCTCCCGCAATGGTACCAAACCACGCAGCCAGCTCACCTGATCCAGGCGTCGAGTTTACCAACGCGAAGTCCCCAGCAAATCCTGAAAACAAGTTCGGACGTCTTGACTTTCCTCGCAAGTTCGGAGCTGCACCATGGGCGGATCGTTTGGCCCTCTCGGCAATCTTTCGCAGGTGGTCATCTTGGCCTCCATGCTGCTCTACGCGTTTGGCCAGCTCTTTCACTTCTCCGACGACTATACCAAGAAATTTAGTCTGACCATCGGCTCGTGGTACGGCGTTCCTGCTGTGAAAGTGAAGGGTGCTGCTACCGGGCACTCTGAAATGGTGCGACCCACGTACTTCTTCCTTTTCTGCTTCATTCCGATGGCTGTGGCGATCGTCCTCGTCGAGTTCCTTCGGTACTTTAACGTTCGGCGCATCACGTCGCGCTACATTCTGACTGCGACCAGATATCTTCGAATCAAGCCGCGAATCATGGGACGCGTTATCCACAAGAGCTTTGGCGAGCTTCTCTTCTTGGTGCTGCTCATTGGTGGCAACATGTACGTGTTCCAGAACTACTACCGGGCTCGTGTCGTCCGCATGAAGCAGAAAAACCCGGAGTTGGACATGACCAAGTACTTGGAGATCGTGGCGCTCACGTTCGGCTTCGTCTGCATCTTCAACTTGGCCTTCCTCTTCCTACCGGCGACTCGTAATTGTGTTTGGATGGAGTTCTTGAACATCTCGTACGCCAACGGAATCAAGTATCATCGCTGGTGTGGCGTGCTAACGATCCTTACAGCGTTCCTGCACTGCACTGGTTTCTACTGGGCTTGGATTCGAGAGGGCTCGTGGGTTGAGGAAGCCTTACCATGCTTTAGAAACTGCGCGGTTGGTGACGATGGCAAGGATCGGTGGATGAACACGTTTGGAACAATAGCGTTGCTGTGTTTTTGGCCATGGGAGTCACCTCCATCGGCTGCATTCGCCGCAAGATGTACGATGTTTTCTACTATATCCACCAGCTCTTCATTCTCGCAACAATCTTCATCGTAGTACACTGGAACCCGAATTTCTCCTGGTTATTCCCGTCGATAATGCTCTACACGGTGTCTCGCGCGCTTTCAAGCCCCAACGCCTTCACTCCAGTGGGTGTTCGTGAATTCACGACACTCTCGCACGATGTCGTCAAAGTTGTTATCTCACGCTCGACCACTCGTGCTGGCGACTTTAAAGTCGGGCAATTCGTCTACCTAAACGTGCCTTCGATCTCCAAACTCCAGTGGCATCCGTTCACAATCAGCTCGTCCCCGCGCACAAGCCCAGACAGCCTCACAATTCTCCTCAAATCCCTTGGCGACTGGACCGAGGAACTCGTAAAGTACTCCGAAGACTGCAAAAGGAACAACGTGCTGCCGACAATTTACATGGATGGATTCTATGGTGCGTCACTGGAAATGTACAATGAGTACGCGACGGTGTGTCTTGTGGGCGGAGGTATTGGTGTCACCCCGATGTTTGCCATCCTGGAGGACTTGGTGGCGAAATTGCAGCAAGGTGCTGCTCTGAGTCAGAAAGTATTCTTCATCTTCAGTTTCCGTGAACTCTCTTTGCTGGAAGAGATCCACCCGCTTCTTGTACAGATTAGAGAACTGGATCCGCAGGAACAATATTTCAGCCTTCATTTCAGCCTCACACGCACTCCGTCAAGTGATCAATTGGACCAGGGAATTGACCACGACCGGCTCGCTGGAAAACCTCATCTCTCGGCATCTGCCTACGACAAAACTACAACAAAGAAAACCCCAAGGCCATTTGCAGAGCCACTCCGATCTCCCATCAGCCGGGTGGTAGTTTACACGGCGTCATTTTTCTTGGCTCTTCTTCTCTGGATCGTCGTCAAGTACGGTAACAAAATCCAAGACGACGATGACAATCTCTGGCCTCTGCAGAATTTCGTGGAGATCGTTCTGGTCATTTTCGTGCTTCTGTTGGTCATTTTCGGATTCACTTTTGTGGAGGACAAGCGGAACGAAGAAACTACTGGCAATTTGGTCTCTCCGGTCGAAATTTACCCGTACACCGGCGACGTCCACACTTTTCGTGACCTCCTCGCCGACTACCGAGTTGAAGTGGGTCACCGCCTCAACATGGACGAAATCATGACAAAGTGTACAACGACCACACCAACTTCGTCGCCACCCGACCGGGAGTTGTCGTGAATGGCAACTCGACGGTGGGCGTTTTCGTTTCCGGACCAAAAGCGCTCATGGATTCCACTGCGAATGCCATTGCGGACATTGGCGTGCGCAACTTCGACGTGCACGAAGAAGAATTCCAACTTTAAACTGCTTTACCTATTCTTTTCATCCCCCTTTAATTTAAGTTGATTGGTTTTCAAACTCAATTTACTTTTATTTTAATAAAATAACCACGATGACTGATATTATACCTAACAGGGATGGACAGCCCTCACTGGATTAATTGCGTGACCGCGTAAGCGTAACCACTTTACATTCAGCCAACATTCGTGCTACATCAGTAACGGGAAGGGCGGAGCAGCACCATACCGTAAATATTCCAACTCGGTTGGACTGATTCCAACCAATACCGGTAACAAAGGGTATTTAGGTTTTTGTATGCCACATTTAACCTTGCAGCCAGATCTTTTTCGCCGCCCCGGCCAACAATCCAGCCCGCCACGTCCGAAGACGCCAGTACTGTGCTGGGGTGCGTTGCTCCGTGCTGTGCTGACTGCTTGTACTGTGCTAACCGGCTGCTCTTCCTGTGTGCACCTGTGCTCTTGTGTGCTACCCCTGTTGCGTGTGCTGTGTTGTTTGACGCAGGGAGATGATGTATTAGAGTGCTGGACTGCGCGCCGATCATTGGACTGCGTGCCGCGCGGAAGTGGCCGCTGACCAGCCTCGAGGACTGGGACTGGGTGATGGACCACGCGTCGCGTGTTGTGGGTTGACGGATGTTCGTCGTGTGATTGGCTGTGCGCTGGCCTACGCTCCCGCAGGCCAGCCGTATTACGATTAACCCCGTGCCCACAGAGCTCGAATGGTAGAGCGCCAGGCCTTCAGGCCTGGTGGTTTGGGTTCAATTCCCAACGTGGGCTTCGATTCTTCGTGTGTGTGTTGCTTTATTATGTAGGTTGGCTATCACTGCGCGAATGCTTCGCACTTCGCAGTACGTATTGTATTTTAACTCTGTTCGTCTTTTCTGGCCTAAGTATTAGGACATGCGGAGAAAAGGTGGAAGAGCTGTCTTCGGTGTTGGATCGACAATCTCCCCTTCGTAGTATCTCTCCCGATACTGGTCAAGCAGTGTTTTTAGGTGTCCAGCCTTTTGCAGTGCGCGCATGGCTTTGACGACGGACCCGACAGAGACGGCATTTGACCCGTGAGTTGCCAAGAATTCCAGCGTGCTCTTTTCCGCTTCGACGCCAAGAGCATGCACTTCGGCTTTGTATCCCGTCGACTCTGGACCCAGCTTGAAGCCCGAAGGTAAGCAAATCATCATGTACGACACAGCGTGTCTGGATTCATGAAGGACCGCTTTACTAACGGTGGATGATTCGTACAGGCGTGGCACAGCGGTGAACCACTCGAACCATACTGTCACAAGTGCCTTCGACGCACGCTTGCGCGCGCTTTGGCTGTCCTTGTGCAGGCTCTTGGGAATGCTGTGGCGGCGTAGTGTTGTGTGCTTGTTCAATATATCCGGTCTTCGCCTCTAGTGCTGCAAGCCTTTCCTCTACGCGCGTTTGACGAAGCAGCAGCTCATCAAGCTGTTTCGATAGCTTGGCGAAAAGCTCGAGTACGTCACTGGGAGCTTGACTTGTTGTCTCTTTGGCTTCTTCTATAGGCGAATGAAATGCAGCACGTAGCGAGATCGACCAGGCCAGCAGCTCCGAGCCGCGCATGTCGAGCACGTCAAGAGTTTCATTGATGCGGAGGACGTACGGGCTGTCAGGACGATGTCGTTTCATTTCTGGGAAGTGCATGATCAGCGTCGCCATAAGGACTTCAAGGACCTGCAAGTCCACATTCCAAGAGGTCGTCGGGAACCCAGAGACCGCAGCGAAGAGGACAGTTTGCAGCTTGTCCACCCGAGATCTCACGATGCCATCAAGAGACGACAGGTCAGGTAAGCGAGCACCGGCTTGTGGGTTCCACCCGCTCAACTGACGTGCGACTTGCTGGGCTTCGTGTGTTGTGTTCAGCATATAAGAGAACGCCTTGCTCACGCGTGACATGTTCCAGCCACCGCGCTCAACAACCCAGTGAGGACTGATGCGGCTGTCGGCGTTCGCGTGCATGGCCCCACCTCGTCGAAAAGAGTGCGACGTAAGTCCCTTCGTGAGCCCACTTTCCTGTGCTGCTGGCAACTTACTAACAGTGACTAACAGTCTGTTGATATAGGCTTGAGCACCAGGTGCCGTGGTGGTTTGGCTTGGCTGCGGCGCAGTACTCGTACGTGGCTCGTCAAGCTCACGATCTAACAATGCAATCAGGCCAAACTCATCATCCTCTGTATGTGCATCCGGTGTCGACAGCGAGGAGTGTCAGCAAACTGAGGAAAAATGCGTGAACCTGGAGCTGATTGTAGGACCAGCGCCACACCTAGCACGTGGAGCGGCCACGTGAAGGGATCATTAGGATCTTTAAAAGAGAGATGCCTTGTTGGGAAGCGGTTTTGACGCGCTTAAAGCGTAGGAATATCATACCGCCTGACATACACATCAGCAGGTTAGACTTATACAAACGAAACCAAATTCACCAGCATTATTACCAGGGTACACGCACAACTGAGCTTTCTCCAATTGTTCTGCCTCGGAGCCTCGACCATAGAGATACCACATGATAGCTACTAGCGCCGCATCGAGGTAGTCCGAGTTGGCTGAGGCGTGCGAGTAAAGAGCCGATATAATTGTCTTTACATCCTTCTTTGTGCACGGAGGAGCTTGTTTCGTGACACCTTGCTCGGGCCTCTTCTCGCAGTATCGATCTAGAGTAGATAGCATCTTTTGCAGGTTTTTCGTAACCAATTGGCTCTGGTGCGGATAAAGATCCCCAAGCCAGTTCTTCACATTACCAAAGTAAGAGAGAACAGTGTTTTTCGACAGAGCAACTCCTTGTCTTCCTACTTTTTAACCAAGAACCACCCATACTTATCTAGAATAAAAACCAAACTTTTACCTGTGCCGTCCTTAGCAATACGATCTTGGGCTTCCGCGAGTGTCATCTCCTTCTTCTCGAGGAATTCCTCAAATGACTTTATAGCCGTAGTTCTGCTTCGCTGGCTGTTGGCCGGAACCAGCGAGGCCACCGACATGCTTTCGAGCGTCGGAATGCGAAGTCAGATGGTAGAGTTGGAAACCTACGACTATTTGTTCTATTTGTAAATCACTTGAGTTTTGTAAGGCATACTCAATATCCTGTTGATGATTCCAACCAGATATGTTTGGAATGGTCAGAACGGTGGCTCGAGCTGGCTTGTTGGATTCTATTGGACAAAAATGTGAATACTTAATCTCTCGCTGGACACTCATTGGACAAAAATGCAATGATATCGACTAACTCCATTTCTATTGGCTGGATCGGCCATACAAAAGCTAAGGTATTCTGAAAGGTTAGAACGACATCGTTATGCTACCATACTATGAGTAACTGTGTGCTGAGGCTGCAGCACGCGCGATATTCATGGGTATGTGCCCCGAAGGTGGCACATACCCATGAATCACGCGGGCTGCATCAATATACAATGCACCGACTACTGCTATGGCAACACCCCAGGTATCTAATGTGATCCACCTGCAGCATCCAATATCCTCTTTAAATCGCTTTGGACGGAAATATTCGGCTAACGTTCACGTTTGAGAAAATTGCGGGCGAGTGGACGCGCAGCTCTCTTGTGGTTGGGACTCACCAAGGTACAAAACAACAGAGAGAAGAACCTCAGAAGGTAAAGAAATAATGGAGCGATTCCCGTAGCCATCTGGGATGTCTAAAAACAGGTTATAGAAGGTGTCACTGAATCTAGAAATTTGACAGACCACCCCCAGCAATCTGGAAGTGTACCTTCACTCTGATTCCGCACGCATGGTCGAAACCGGAAATGGGAGTTCAGCGCTTGTGCTCGCTCACGCCTTCGCCGCAGAAGGCACGGAACAAAAGTGGCAGGGACAGCGTGGACTAAGCTACCTCACCTGGGCGGATCTGCATCTTGAGCCACGCATTGGGACGGCCTGCGAGGCGATTTATAGCATAGGGAAAACTACTGGGTTTGATGTGGACTCATTCCAAATGGCAATGTGTAGGTGGAGCTCCACTCCGCAAACGTGTGATACATGTACTGCGTGACATGGATACAGCCTGTTTTGAGCGGGTAAATGCGGAAGTGATTAACAGAGCTCACCGTAACCGATGTACCCAAAAGTGTTTTTTTCTGGGGTTGGTCAAAATTTGGTCATCTGAAAGGGACACTACGCAAGCCCGGACTGGAACCGTTGGAAAGAGCACGATCATACAAGCCTATTGGTGGCGTTTGCATCTTTGAATGAGGTCTAGTTATTGAGATATGATGCTATGAAGAGAGCCATCGTCAGCGACTCCTCGCCATAAATTACACAATTTATATTTGGAACGTAAGCTACTATAAATTCGACGTTGTGAAGTTGGTGTTTCAGTGGTGTACCTACTCAAACACTAATGTAGCTTCTAACCCTCGGGTAAACTACTGAGCGACCGCGCCAACCCGATCAACTGGAGGCGCCTCAGAGTACTCACCATCCTCCGGACTAGTGACCTCCATGGTCAGCCAGCAACGCTCCCCACGACGAGCCTCGCTCACGCTCCACTGCCTTGCGCCTGACAATCGCCCGCTTCTTCTTGTCGGACCGCGCCTATTCGACATGAGGACGCCGGTGGCGCTGGCGCAGTTCCTGGGGCTGCAATTCTGGTCTTCCAGATCTGAGCCATGACAAGTCTTGGTGTCCTCCTTTCTCTCGCAGCTAGGCTACGAGGACTAAGTCGGATCAGTGTCCAAGCCGTCTAGCAAAAGATCAACTGAGCGACTTTACAGAAGAATTTCGGCATATGTGATAACCCTCCAAAACCCATATCACATGTACTAGTAACACTATGCAAAGATGCAGGGAGGCTGTTACGGTACTCACCTTTCCATTGTGGTACTTTGTACCATTGGTGATGCTTGAGATGGTGACTACATCTCTAAGTTGTTTTACTGTAGTCTACTATAGTTATAGTAGACACCATAGACTAGCTGTAGTTGCCCCTGGGCCAGTCGTCCCAGTATGACAACCTCATAATGCGCTAGCTCCTCAATCTAACTCACTTCGTCTTTTGACGCCTTCTACACAACCACTTCGTTCCTTCATCTCTCTACGTAGCCCTCCATACCCATGAACGAGCGCGTGGGTTCCATGCTCATCATCGTCATCTGAAGTATCCGAGCGGAACATGTTGAGTTTGCCACGGTACTCGGCGAACTCGTCTTCGTACTTGGCCGACACCTGCATATTGTCGGCAGTAGTCGTGTAGCTGCACTCGGAGACGCCACCGAGAGCTTCTCGTTCAGTTCAAGACCTTGTTTCTGGTCGATGACCAGTGCTTACCCAGAAGGATCCGCTCGGCCATGTAAAACGCCTGCATGGTTATGGTCGAGATGGCGATGACAATGTGTACGTGCATGAAGAGGTACGCCGTGATGACAGCACCCCGGTTGGAATTGAAGCCTAGAGCCGACGTAGAGTTCGGGTCCGAAGTGTTGACGTCCGAGAAGAGGAGGTTGCCCGAGAACTGACACCCACCCGCGGCATATCCGCGATGGCGATGGCCAGGAAGACCGTGTCGAAAACCATACTGATCAGGATGATACGCGGCATCCGCTCCGGCTGCGCTGCAGATCGGGGATCACGACGGCGGCTCCGTAGGCCAGAGCGAGGTTACCGCAACCCGCAAGCTAGCAACAACTCGTTCCTCTACCTCTCTAAACTCGTCAAAACAATCAACTCCTCGTTGCACTCGAAAACTAGAATAGCTACGCTGACTCTTGTTCTGTTGGACTGGATTAGGCATGCTACGGAAGGAGATTTATGCAATAATCAAGCCGAATGCCCACGACGAATTGGGCATTCTGCCTCTCAGTCATATGATTCGGTCACCTGCTGTAAATAGGTCAGGCTATTCATGCATAAAAATGAGCAAGTGCCGAAAGTTCAGGGTCGGTCAGTCATTAATGAAATATGGAGGCTGCTTAACCCCAGTGGGCCACTCCGTAGGACAAAAAGGAAGAACCAAGTGTAAATGCCACATCTTGACAAGAGCTTTAAGATAATTATACCACAGAACTATCGAGGATGGGCCTTTGTATTCATGGTTCCGAAATTCATTGTTTTGTAACCTTTGTGTCCTTCATCGTCCACCATGACGAAATTGTAGCTTTAAAAGTGTAGCTAATAACATATCGGATTTCTGATTTGTCCTTTATCCTAGGACAAAAAATTGAGCGAGTTTGGGTTTGGCTCCCGCTATTTTTAGAAACCGAGCCCAGTACACGGTTTGTTAAACGTGACATCTGGCGATTTCTTGGCGATAAATTCTGCCCTTACAAATTTCAAGTATGTTTTGGTCCTAGCACTTTGTCCGTAGGACAAAATGTGTTATGTACGCCACATCAAAAACAAGTTTGGTCCTTTTTCCTAGGACAAATTTCACTGGGGTTTATCAGCGTCTAAATCGGCAAAACAGCCAATAACCATAATTTTACTATTAGCGTAGTCAAACTTCCGAAAGAAAACCGCGGTGGCTCATCGTTCCAACGCGAGAGCTGTCACCACTATACTTTACTTCTTTCACCCTCCCAGACACTCGTTGAACGCATTGTGCTCCAGTATCTGCTTGATCGTCAGTCTCTTCGTTGGATCCACTTCTAGCATACCTGACAAAAGACGCAGTGCACTTGCTGGTATGGTCGATGCCATGCCCCACGATCGCAGAACCGACTCGACACCGACCCGCTTGAGTACGCAAAACGACTTGACGGACGAGGAAGCCAACGATACGAGTGCCGACCCCGTCAGCATTACGAAGAGCACAATACCGAGTGACCACACATCCGCCGTCTTGGGGTTGTACGCACCACCTGCTACGATCTCAGGTGCCATGTAGTAATTCTTGCCAACGGGCCGACCACCTGCGCGTCGTGCACGTATCGCCAAGCCAAAGTCTCCAAGTTTGCAGCAACCGCGGTGTAGCATGATGTTTTCAAGCGAGATATCTCGGTGTGCGACTCCGTGGTCGTGCAAGAATGCGAGTCCCGACGCCACCTGCAACAGTACACTAAGCGCGTTCGTACAGGAAATCTTCTTGCGTGACCTCAAGTAGTTGTGCAAATCTCCACCGACACAGTGCTCCATCACTAAGTACAGTGTCTGGTTCTCCACGAACGACTCCATGTACTGCACAAGGTTTGGATGACCCCGAGCCGTGCGTACGAGATTGGCCACTTGTTTTTCGGCGATGGGGTTGTTGGGTGTGTGGCCGTCCGATGGAAGATATTCGATGAAGGTGGCCATGCGCTCGAGGGAGACTTGCTTGATCGCGACGGTAGCTCGTGGTGTTGAGTCGGGTTTGTCATGCATATCTTCGCAGCTGTAGACCCCACCGTAGAGAGTGGAGCTGAGCTCACGAATTACTCGGTACCGGTCGTGGATGACAGGATTTTAAAGCTGGTATCCCGATGAGGTGAAAACCGGAATGAATGGGGTTGGCGGTGGCTGTGAGAGAGCCCGCATTGTACAATACAAGCGAGCGGTTTCGCCCAAGAATGTTAGGCGACTTAAAGTTTCCGACTACAACTGCTTTGCTACCCGCGTTGCGAATTTATTTCTCCTGGAGCTGCGCCTGTCCTCATTAATCTCTCTGGCGGCAGAGTGCAGCCATTGCCACTGGCCATGCGTCAGTTGACAGAAGCTTCTCCTGGCTTAACGAGCTTGTGAGTCAACATTAACTCAAACGTACAACTTAGTCTACACCCAGCATGTTGGAAAGTTGCGTGTTGGTCGTCTCTCTTTTAGTAAGAGGCATTCCGATGCCGGGGGTAGTCTAGGTCAAGATAGCTGCAGACGCCATTCTGTTTCGCAAACACTCTCGTTTATAGGTCGTAGATGACGGGCATGATGCGTCGGTGGGGGCATTGGCGTGAAGGAGAACTTTATTATTTATTACTAGTAAAGAGCATTTCACTCGCTGCGCTCCGTGTGAGTTGCTTTAGGGGCGATCCCCTCAAATTATGTGGAACACTCAATTTCGGGCGCCCCCTTCCCCCTCGCGAGCCAACATAACAAATCAAGCTGCAACAAGAAGCGATGGCAAAGCTGAAGAACACGAAAGCAACGGGCTGCAAACAGCGAGCAGTGAAAGGTGCGCCGCAGGTATGACGTGGGGTGCTCGTAGGGAGCCTTTAATCATCATATTGCACTGCAGCGCGCTTCCGCGGGTGCTTCGACAATCTCTTACTTAGGAGCAGGTGGAGGTAAGGTGGCAGCTCGGAATGGTATGTATGAATTCACTAATTTGGTGGAATTTGAATTCGTGTTATCGCAGGCGTCGCGCGTCTTTTGGACCCATCTCTTAAACCAGTTCTTGCGATGGACAAAGATTATAACGCAGCTAAGCGCCAGGATAGCGCCGGCGTCGATGCTCCAGCATCGGACGCACGTGATCATGCAGCCTATGCACGCGCGGTGAAAGCTGCGAAGCACGAGCACGGTAAGTATCTACCAATTGGTTGCGAGTTAGCTAGTTGCTAGCTGAGTTAATTTCAGACGCTTACACAACAATGCAGGCAAGATAGTGCACGACCTGCGTGTGCAGCAAGCGGCGTACGCGCGCAGTTGCAAATCGGCCAAGCCGGCTAACACGAAGAAGTAATTGTAGCAACGTTGTGTTGGCCGCCCCGTTGTATTGTTTACCAATTCAATAAATGTGTATTGAAAGTGCACGATCTCTGTTTATTGTGAAGAGCACAGATGCAGGATGTAGGCTCAACAGAAACTTAGCAAGTCAAGCACACAACGAAGTGATGTTGCATTTAGAGTTAAAACGACACTCCACCCGCCTTAAACTCGCGGGTTCTGTCGATGGCTGCGTCGCACAGGATGCTCGGATTGCAGCTTGCGTCGGCGTCCACGCGTCGACTGGTAAAGCCAGACAGAGTCGATTGTTTCACGCTCAAATGCCGCAACAGCTTGCCATGGAATATTCGCGACTGGCTCCCAAGAAAGCTCGTGGTAGCCCACCCACTGTACTAGGTAGAAAATAGCTTTATTAATCCATCTCTTTGACCACAATTTTTCCAGTTCAAACTCGTCACGCCCTGTACCACGCCTAGCAAAAATCCACCACCGCGCCTCTTGCGAGCACCGCAACCTCCGCCATTCTCCTCATCACTGCTGCCAGGATCCACTTGCTCTCGCTGAAACCGCTTGCGCCAGAACGACCCGTCCAGACGTCTCATACGCGTTCTGGTGTCTTTCTGCCGGCGACTCAATGGCGGCATTGCCGTTTCGTTCGCTTTCTCGAAATGTGCTTGTGATTGACCACGCATTAAACTACTTGTACATTTTAGAAATAAAAATTAAAAATGTCATCACTAAACACAACAACTTCAAGTTACATCTTCAAGTAAGGTCACGTGCATGTGCGATCGTAGAGAATTAACTGTGTCTCCGCCGTGACACTTCCGCAAAAGCTACTTTGGTAGTATGTTCATGAGATACTGCGCTGCAAAAGTACTGGATCACTTTTTGATAGAATTCTTCATCGGCCAGAAAATATGTGGTTGAAGCAGTCAAATAATTGCCGTTCCAGCAGTATCGGACCGTGTAACGCTACTATTCTAAAATAATGAAAATTATTATTACTTCGTTTTAATTTGCCTATGCCAGACAGACCCCGCTAAGATACCCGCGGCGCTGTGTGTCACAGTTTGGCTCAGGAGTGGGAAAACCAGCGTCATCGGTTTATTTGAGTTTAGTTGTTTATTGTCCTATAAAGGCTTGGTGACCATCAAGGATCGTCGCGGGAGGTTTTTCTTCCTTCAGCTTGCGTACCGTATCCGGTACAATGAATTCTTGTTCGGTCGATCGGTTCTTCACGTCAAGGTGAGTATGTACCAGGACTGCCATCTTGTACTGATGAAAGGACATTATGAGAAGAGGTTTCCCCTCTCTCCTTCGGCATTGGTCCTTGAACGAGACGGGAGAAGTCCACTCAGCTTGGTTTGTAGTTAGCAAGCGGTAATACTCTTGTCGTCGAATTGATAATTCTCAAGAGCGACTTAAGCCCGATATCGCCACCAAGCACAAAGTAAGCTACCTAGGATATAAGACAGGTTCATTGACGTGGTTTTAACGCCGCATTGTGTGTCAGGGCAAGACGCTTCATCCCCTGTACGAATTCGGATGCTATTTGTTATGTGCCTAATACCCGCTGCTTGAATGCGGGTCTCTTCAACGCCAAAATCAGCGCATATTGCTTTGCCAGCCGATAGTTTAGCTAGAGTTAAGGGAGTAGTAAGTACAATGTCGTCTCGACATCGTACACGCGACAGTGCTACATATGCAAATGAAGAACTAGGGATACAGACAACGACGGGAAAATACGCCCCTATCTGAAAAACATCCGCCATACAAATTGCGCTCTTCCTTCGGCGATAGAGAAATCCGCCCACTGAATTGATTGGCCAAATTCAGCACAAAACCAGTACTAAAATATAGACAAAGCGCTCATCATTACGAAGAATTACATGTACACTTCAACTACCGGATATTTTGGTATCGTCTTTTCGAAGCTCCTGACAATTACCTCGTTTGTGAGATCATCCCAAGCCTTGATCGTACGCTCGATTGTAGCACGCCTCTTCTCTTCCGCAGTAGCCCGAGGCTGGTTCTTCCGGTTTATGACTTCCTGATCCCCAGTTGTTCTTGTCCCGGCCACACGCGGCGCGCACACACATCGCTCTATGCAGAGGCACATTCCGCCGCAGAGACACTCTTCCCAGCACACGCAGTCATCCCAGCATGAGCACGTCTCCGCCTTCTCGCACTCGACGCAGTTCTCCACCGGGGTTGTGCTGTGGCTTGGACCAGCGACTCCGCTCGAGGTCTTGCATGTTTCAGCCATCCAGTTGGCTGTAATCTTCTTCTTTAATGGTCCCATGACCCCTACGTCGAGCGGCTGGCAGATAGATGTGCTATTTGCCGGCAGCGGGCACACAAGTGCCGATGTCGTTTCCGCTACCACGTCAAGTCCCTTCTGGGACACGTGAGCATCGAAGTTGTCGAGCATGAGTACTGAAAGGGCGTCGATCTCGTATTGAAGCAGCTCGCGCACGTAGAACGACCAAACAGTCGCATCCATCCAGCCGTGTTCTTGCACCGTGTAGACATGGCCAGCAGGGTATGTCTTCAGCTCTTCTTTATCTACAGGACCTCCTGGCATTGCGCGGATAATGAAAAGAATCGGAAGTTTTTTCCTAACATTTTGATTATTTTTGGCAATGTAAAAAGAAAATTATGAAACTTACCGTCCGCCCGGGCTGTTATAACTGCTGTCAATCGACCAGAGTGTTTTTGGGTGCGTTTTACTTTTGCAGACCCTCGCCGACCTCGCAAAGCCCAAATCTTGAGAGGCGGCATATCGAAGTAGACAGCCGTCTCATCTACGTTATAGATGGCACTTGGTGGGAACGAACCGTACTCGTCCCAAAACTGCGAGGCAAACTGCCAGTGTGTCTCAAGCATTGCTTCTTCGCTCCGTTCGCGTACTGAGGTTTTGAGCTGAAAACCCATTGCTGCTCATATATATAACAACTATTAGAAACATTCCCAGCAAAACTTTCACACAAATTATTTACCGTGCAGCGAATCTCTGGCAGAGTCTCATGAGAGCGCTCAAACCCTTTTCTACTGTTTCCTTGTGAGCAAGATAGTCATGGAGCCAGCGGGGCTGCTGCTCTTTCATGTATTGAATCATTAAGCCTGTGCACAAATACTTTTAACATTACCAGAACACAGTTATTAGTCCGCAATAAAAGTTAGCACACACAAGCAAGATTACCTTCTCTTCTCGTCTCACGTCTTTCATCAAAGTCACGAGATCATGAGCAAAGGGGAGTATGCCCTTCGCGCCTTGTCCTTTCAGCGTTTTGCTTTTGTGGTGGCCTTTAAAACTCTCGATGTTGGACTTGTTGTCCTGCCAATCTCGCAAAGTACGCCGTGGAATCTGGAGCTGCTGTGAAGCAGCTCGACAGCCCAGCGACTCAGCTATCTTGATCGCTTCACGCTTAGTCCGTATGGAGTAGGAGCGTTGTGGTGCCATCCGAAAGTAAACGTGAAGTCTCGAGAATGGAGGCTTCCGTACCGAGAGGAGGCCAGCATCCAGTCATCAGCACTTGTGTACGATTGGTTAAAAATATTTGACTTGGAAAACGAACCTCAACAAAAGGTGGGCGTCTTTTTATAGTGTGGCGTATTTTCCCGTCGTTGTCTGTAGTGTTCGAGTGAAATACAATTTTTGGACATGTCAGCCCTTGTGCCTTGTGCACCGTCATTGCATAAGCAAGCCGTATAGGTATACCCTCTCGGAAAATACTCAAATCACTCGTCTTCTTACTCCAGCTAATCCTTCTAGGGACAATGTTAGGCACGTCGGGCAGGAAAGATGGTCCTAGGTACAAATCTGTGACTTTTACGAGTACGATTGGCAACTCCTTCTGCGAGGGAAACAAAAAGTCGTATATAACTCCATTAATTCCAATGCAAATACCTGCTACTTGCTCTACATTATAGGTCAAAGTGACAGGAGCGCCGACAGCAAGCCTCACTGATGTACTGACCACTCTATCTCTAGTCGTATTCGGAATCTCGGCTTCCTCGAGCAAATCACGCATCGAGCTGTGACTAATTTCGCGTTTCTTGGCTAAGCGCTTTAGCTGCATTTGTGTTTTGACCGTATACGCAGAATGGGCGATCTACTCAGTTTTAAGCTACGGTCATTTGTGACGTTCACGTCGGCATTTGTGTATGCAATGTGTTTCACTGTTAACGCCCATGGCGGCATTTCCTTCTCTTTGCCGAGTCTCGTATTAAATAAATCTACATCCTCCTGGGTAGGACACTTGCATCGAAGGCGCTTCAATGTAGCTAACCACTCAGGATCTGATTTACCTCTATTCTGGCTTGTTAAAACACACACGTTAGCAATAGCTTCCCATAACTCACGGCCCTTCGCTGTATTGGGTTCTGTATTTTCGATAGTGGCGTTGACAGTGCGTACGGAACTACAGGATCCAACTGAGCTAGATCACCACTAAAAATTATGTTGCGTCCGCCAAAGGGCATACTGCTGCAGCTGGGCCATAGCTCGCGCATTCTCTGGACAATCCAATGCAGCATACCACAAGAAATTACGCTGAATTCATTAATAATCACTAAGTGAACAAGAGCGAACTCTTCCTGCAATCGTTTAAGCTTTGTTTGCCCTCCCTTCGAAGAAGACAAAGGCGTATAAGACGCGGAGAATCCATTTCGTGAGAAAACAGATAACTCAAATGCGGAACATATAGTGCGACCTTTAATGTTGAAAGCTGCTGTTCCTTGATGTGCTAGCAGTAAAACGCGCTTTGAATTTCGCCTAGATACCGTATACTCTCCGAACACGTTGTGCAAATCTTTGACAATGTGGCGTATTAGCCAGCTCTTTCCTGATCCACCTTCGCCATGGATAATCATTTCTAAGGGCGCACAAGGTGTACTTTCAACTGAAAAGTGCAAGCGGCTTCTTGCCTGTCTCATTGCCATTGCGAACGGGGTCCACTGTGATTCGTCCATGCTGTCATTAGTGCTCGCTTCGCTGTCGCATTCTACTGGATAGATATAGTGACTTTTAGACGTATAAACCCCACTCATTGATGCTTTTGTGCGCCTGACCACACGCTGCATCTAAATATATGGACGAACAAACTGTTCATGAAAACCTTCGCTCGTTCAACATCCACTGATCCGTATGCGCGTGTTGGTACCCATTGAATAGCAGAGTGATCACTATTATCTATAACAACCTCGTCTTCAGTAGCGCAAACATCAATATTCATTTCGTCCGCGTCAACAAAAGCGTAGTTGGACGGGGCAAGTTAGCGACAGATTGATTCACACGTACTGCTTTTAAAACATTAATATTTCTCTGGCGCGAAATGAAGTTGTGTAATTTCTTGCTCATTTCCAAACCTGTCCAGGCACTCCTCATCCGTTTCAGGGAGATCGCTGAGGACTCTCCAAGGCTTGTGTAAGAAAATCTCGGCGAAGCAGAAATTAGGATTCGAAGAGTCTGGTGATATCCAGGGCGTCGCGCGGACGACGTGTACTTTCGAGCGAGCCTTAATGAATCCATTTGAATCCGTTCTCTTCCAGAAATTTTCATTAGAATGTAGAGCAGATACATTTTCACAAACTCAAATCTCTCAACAAAAGATGCGAAACTCATGCTGTCAAATCGTTCTTGTGTAGGATTGTGTAGGACGTGCCGTATGTGCTGCCTCAACACGTTCGATGCGAATATCACTATCTTTGAAAGTTTCACCGTTTTGAACATCTCTCCATTCGAACGGCTCAATACGATAATACCGATCTGTGTGCCGCATTACCTTTACTCTTGTTACCTGACGGGATTTCCCATGCAATGGCAGCTCTCTCAAAAGAATATAATAGGCTTCTGGCGCACTAACTTCATGTATGGACAATGTAGAGTTTGCAACTCTCTTTAAAATAGCATGATTCGGTAGATTAGGATCGCATATTTTCACCGCTGCCGCAATAATGTTTTTGAATCGGAGAGCATCGGGCTCTGCTTTGCTAACATAGGCCGCTGTGTACTCGGCTGCTCCGTATGCATTGCCTACTAATTGAATATCCATGTTGGCCCGCCAAACTGAAAGAAGACTAGGCGAATAGTTGTTTATAGTGGGGATATCTCTTTTCTAATGCAGCTTTACAGATGGAACGCCACCTGCTGAGTCATGTACTTCAACTTGCGTGTGCTCTTCAAGCTCTTTAGGGTATCCAAATCTACAAATGTTTGACTGCTTTCTGCATTTCGAACCAGAACCGCATACATGCTGCAGGACTCTGTGTACTACTCTTGACAAGTCACACTGCCAGGAGCTCGCTGTTGATTTTGGTGGTCTAGCCGAAAGGATGTCATATTGTCCACTATTCTCGCGAGAGCAGGTTTCGCACGTGCACTTATGCAGATCATCAGTAGACTGTGAGATGACGGATATTATTCTATCGATATAATTAGCTAGTTCAAGCCGCCCGTCCTCCGTTTGGGAAAGCTGTAATATATCTGTCGATTCTATAACCCATAGCAATGCATGTATATGGGGGATCCCGTCTGTTGGAATTCTACCCGCCAAAAATAGTCCGTGATTTCGCCCAACGGTTTAGCGCTTCCGCAGAGTATGTGATCGAAGAACGCATTAAACCTCCTGTTGAAATGTCTAGCAGCAATGTCCGGATTTTCAGCAAGGTATTGCCTCCTCTCTTTAGGACTGAGCCTACGAGCATCGTCTAATGACAAAGCAGGATTGCAAGCTCTGGAAAAGTCAGGCCAGACTGTGTCGGCGGCGCTAAGCGTTAGAAAACATGTTGGCCATCGTGATGGTAGTACCCTATTTCCTAGCATGCTCATTACGTCGTCGCGTACATTAGCCCAATACAATCCTGTTCCGCGAACGCTTCTAAAATATGGTTTAAGTGAGTCAAGCAGTTCCATTGCAGAGTTAATGTCCTTATCTATGCCTTGAGAGCAACCGTGGATATCATCTTGAACTTGTAGCTGCGGTGCATTCGGAAGCCTAATTCGTCGAACAAGCCCATCTATTTGCCGACGCTGAATCAAATTGAGGCAAACAAAACTTGAAATTTCTGTGAATGGCAAATCTACGATCGTGCCATTTCATTAAGTGAGCGCAGTAGTCCGCTAATGTGTATTCTTGTTCTCGGTTCTCTTTAGAAGGCAACGGATAGTAGCCTCCTTGGCCAGTAGGAAACAAAGTTGGAAAGCAATTTTGCATTAGCATGCGTGTAGTGTACTCATTCATCGGGTCCTTCCGACAACGTAATTCTCCAATTGGATACACAGGTTGTCCAGCGGCAGCATTAGCTGCATCAATGGTTTTTTCGGCTTCGGTTAATCCACCCTCTTGATCGTCTTGTAGCTCAAACAATTCTTCAAATACAATTTCCGAGTTTGGTTGGTCATGTTGTTGCATGTTCAGTCTAGTAGTAACCGATGAAGCAGAGCATGCCTTCGAAGTAGCTTCGTAGTTTCCTTCTCGAGGTCCGTCCCGCCGAATAGTGTTCATGAGCTCTGTCTCCTCGTTTTCCGTGAGTTCCAGCGTAGGAATGGCTTCTGTGTCGTTAAAATCTTCCAATGCTGCTAAATTTTCCTCGGAAATGCAACCCTCCTCGTAAAGCGGATTATTGGTGATTAACCAGTTGAGTGCGCGCCGGATCAAGTCCGGTCGAACCCTCACAAGCGACTCGCCGCGAATATTATTCGAGCGCAACAGTACAACACCGCATTCACTCATTGGTCTTGGAAGTGACAATGTGACATCACCCACGTCGTTCCAATAGTTCACTGCGTTGCCTTTCGCAAACTCTTGCTGATGACAATACGGATTAATGCACGTCGTGAACGATACACCAAGCCCGATCAACCTCGATTCCATCCAGTTTAAAGTGGCCAACTCGTGCGGCACGGGTGAGATACGAAACCCACTAGCCCGACAAAACTTAGGTTTCTTGCCTTCAACAAGTGACAAATGGCAACGGCAACATACAAATACAAATTGAATACCGTTGACAGACGATGTGATGGCCTCGGGAATTACCTCGCAAACTCCGTCTTCGTTTAGCAGAGGTGTGACGAATTTGCTCCCGGGGTCGTACGTCTTTTGAACCGTGCGTGTAGACTTGGCCAACTCACCGCAGCTTCCGCAACTTCTCAGTAAAGGTTCATCAATCGCTGCAAAGCTGCCAGTACATTTAGTCAGGCGCTGCGTTAGCGCACTCTATCGATAAGGCATTCAATAGCACCTACATTCTGCATCTGCGTCTAAAGCATCTTGATCAAGCCGAGCGGACGCACGTTGTTTTGACATCTTCTTCCCAACCGGCAATTTCTGCGCCTCGTTGTTCCTTTGCTGGGTCTCTTCTGAGCGCTGCCTACGCGCACTTGACTCTTGCTCTTCCAATACTTCCAGTGACATCGTCGAACGCTTTCGTTTGCGATGTGTTCGTGTAGACAAGCCACTGTCAAGCTGTCTGATGGTCGCCATTGCTGCGTTTGCAGCTCTTGTTGATGTTTTCGCCATACCAATATATGTTTTTGAGCGCCAATACGATGCTTAGACTTTTCATCAATTTTCTTGTCAACCAGCCGTCCATGAATCCAGTCCAACTACAACGGTCGCATCTCGTTTCGAAACTACCAAAACGGTCGGTCTATCGCCGCGTCATCCAGCTACTCCATGTATTTACAGTGGTGATAGCCTCGCCAGTTCGTACCTTTAACTACTCAAACATTTGCAACAAATATCATTGACGCGAAGCAATACGCCAAGCATGGCCACCATGCTTGCAGCGGTGTATCACTAACTCCAAGGCGGCAACATTTATCCCGTTGCTCAAACGGTTCAACGTAAATCACGAAACAAAGCACACCAAAACGAAACTCCTATGCGTTTCGCCTCCATAACGGTCGTGCCGTCAAATCACTTACAGACCCAAGTTTTACGCGTAGCCGCCAGTGCGCACACACGCCATGTCCCGTCAACTCGAATAGGATGGAAATATGCCAAGCACGAGTGTCATACTCCCAGCGACGCACTCACAATTCCAAGCCTATACAAGCCATTATGACGACACACGTGCATGACTGTTACACAACCAGTGACTAACGGAATTCTGCAATCTCGGCAGGGTCAGTTCATAAGCTTCACAGATAATAAATAATACCAGAGCACGCATCTTCAACCGAACATCTAGTAACGTACATACCATATTTGCATATTGCTAAACGGCAGATTGGCATTGATACAATGATTTGGTTTTGCAAAATGTCAATGAACGAAGGTATTTTACGTCGCCGTTCACCTTGGTTACCCAGTGGGGCGTACTTTCCTGCTCGAGGATACGCACGTTGTCTTTTAGCCTACATTTTAAGCAACAACCGATTAAAACTAACTCAAACCATACAATACAGCCACCGTAGCAAAAGCACTCGCACCATTTTTCTCTTATGGCATGAAGCCTTTGCAGTCCCGGTGGCCACATGCACATTCTTTCTGTTATATGATGCCTTGTCAGTGAAATCCTTAATCCAACACTATCAAAACGGCGAAACTTACCTTTTGCCCCTGCACCTTGCGATCGTACTCGAACGTGATCTCCTCTCCCGGTAAAATGCTTTTTGAGCAAACAAGCCACAGCAAATTTCCCCATTGACCTCCCACTTCTGCATCTCAGCGTTCGGGGCACAGCTATGATTCGCAAACCTTGCCAGAGTACCCTTGTTTCTCGCATCGATCACTTCACACGAACTTATGGCTACTCCATTGTGGTGTAGTCCGATTCAAATTTGTGTGACAAAACCCAACTCGTCCATGAAGGGAATGATCATGGTACTCATAGACTACCAGAGTAATCAAGACTCCGGAATGATGGTGATGGACTCATCTGAAGTCCGCTGGCTGTACTCGGCTGGAGCTGAAGTCGACCAGACTCGCATTAGTACCAGAAGCTGACTTAGTCCAGCTTGGCATCAAGACGAGTCAACTTAGCGGGAACAGCAGCTGACTCATATAAATCAGAGTCGGACCCGACGCGATTGACAACAGCCAGGAGCCGACTTGACTCAGCTAGAGCCAAGAGAGATCCAATTCAGCTTACAGCTGAGTTCAGCTCGGGCTTATTAGGAAAAGCTGACTCGAATCGACTGAACCGGCGTGGAGTTTCGGATCCAAGCCGGGTTGCTTATTCAGAGCCAGCTGAAGAGTCGGCTGCTCGATTGGAACTCGGCTGAAGAGTCGCCGAATTCACTTGGAGCTCGGCTAGACGGTCGTCGAACTCGGCTAACGACTCGCCGAGATCCGAAACCACTTCATTTCACTAGATAGTTGTATAGGGCTTATTGAAAAGGGCATACAGCCCAAGTAGACACAACAAACAAACAGAGCAGCATTTTCTAAGTCCAAGAACAGCGTACACTTTTCCGGTAAGTCCCTGCGTGGGCTGGATTTATGCCTGCCGTCAACGCCGAGATGCATCGCTTGTAGGAGTTGACCGTGGTAGCGCCAAGAGATTAAGTCGGCCCGGGACGGGTACTCAGCTTTGTGCGCTTTCGCTTCGTTGCGACCAACTAAACCCCGCCAACTCGGCGGGTCGACACGCCGTACAGCCCGGGTGTCGTTCGTCAAGCCGAGTTGCATTTGCACTCGGCGACCTGTAAAGCGCTCGCGCGCCGTCGCCCACCCTTTGGTGGCGGACACAGGCTCCGTAAGGAGAAAACAGGAGGTCAGTCAGCTCAGCTGACCTCTAGTGAATTACTGGCTTGGTTGCCCGGTCTCAGCGAAGTGAGACGCATTACTGTCTCGGAAGGGCCGAACCGCTGGGGCAACTCAGCGCAGCCTACAAAAGCCGACTTAACTCGGCGATTGTTGTGTGTGCTTATTAAGAACCCATATCTGACAAGTTTCTGTGTACTACAATACCACACCATAATAGTGTCGAGCTCCAATAACCGCCTATTCGCAAACACAATACCAAATGTCCATCTTTCCAATACGCTTCGATACATTGCTTACCTTCTCGCGTGTCTTATAGTCGCCTTTCGAAATCACCTCGCCCGCGTACTGAACGATGAAATCGCCGGACGCTATTGCCTGGTCCGCCACCAGGGCGATTCCTTTCTCACGACAATGCTGCAATAATAACAGAGCAGGCCCGCCATTTTGGAAGCGTTGATTGCTGCATAGTTTGTTCGTAGCGCAATGACCACGTACGCACTCAACTTGCATCTGCACAGTACACGAAGTCAATAAATGCGGTTGGAACTTCAGACCTTTGAAAAGGCATCTCACACTGCGATTTTCGCAACCGCATCGACAATTATTTTCGAGGTCAGCTTGGACTGCACACGAGCACTGAGGCACAGAATCCTGCAAACTCTATTACAAACAATTGAATCCACTCGCACGCAAACGCAACCGCACCTCCGATAAATCAGACCGCGAGCGATTAATGTATTCGTTTTGTTGAATAGGGTCGAACTCCGCACAAGCCTAACGATCGATCTCTGATCAAAACGCTAAAATCAAAAAATATCAAGCGGCTTCCACGCACGAAGCCCGTCTTGAGAGATGTACCAAAGATTCGGTAAACCGAGTCCGCTTATACCTGTCGGATTCAGAACCCTCGAAGAAGCACTCAATTGGTTTCTGAGTAAAGCGCTTCTTCGGCATCGGTGTCGATCGGTAACATTCGAACTGGTGCAAGTATCCGTTGATACATTTGGAAGCTCGTACCGGGTCCACAGTCACATCCACGTACTTTAGTCTCACCCCTTTCTGATTTCATATAGAGATGAATGAATTTAAGAATGTAAAGCAAAAGTACCAATTACGTGTTTATTTTCATTTCTAAAAGTTTTTTAAATTTTAATTGACCCTCGACGCAACGGAAACTCCGGGGATTTTGCACAACTCCATCCCCAGCACCGCATCATCAGAAACGCATGAACATTGCTAAGGAATGTTTCCATCTACAACTACAACGGTCGAATCTCACTCGAAACTACCAAAACGGTCGGTCTATCGCCGCGTCATCCAGCTACTCCATGGATTTACAGTGGTGACCCCGTTACTCACATGGATCAACGTAAATCAAGAAATAAAGCACACCAAAGCGAAACTCCTTTGCGTTTCACCTTCATCACGGTCGTGCTATCAAATCACTTACGGATCCCCGTGCAAGTGGGCTCTCTGGAGATTGGCTTTTCAGCGCAAGTTGTAGCGATCTGCTCGGATGTTTTGTTCATCATGTACATGATGTACAACCTTTAGGGGGCTATTATTTAAGTGATGATGAAAACATAATTCACGATCGTTTACCATGCTTTGTTTGCTACTCAATATGCATGCATGACTTTTACTTGAAGAGATCTCTTGGCACAGGTTTGTGCTCAATACCGAGAGCATTGTCGCGCTTGGCCGAAGATTCACACATCATGATAAAGCTAACGTCCTTGCGGATATGGATCAGTCGGTCTGCTTCCCACTTTGGAGGCACTTCATGGAAACGAAGGCGGCGAGCTTTATCAGCATCAAGCGCAGCGTTGGTCCGGACCGCTCTTTCATACTCTAGGGCCCTAACGAGTGCGAAGTCAAGCAATTGTTTGGGAGTTGACGCCTTGGTGCTCACTGCTGACTTGGTAAAGTCTGTCGTAGATTTGTGGGTGACGAGCGGGGTATGTGCGACGACGGCATGCTTGGCTGCTTGAGGCTTGGTTTCCGCTATGAAATTGCCCGCGAATTTTGCTGTTCCGTTGGTGGCAGTCGTAGCAATTGTTTCGAAAGTTTGGCTTCGCAGATCTAACGCATAGCGCCATAACGAAGACTCCATCGTGCCCTTTGTGTGGATCACGCACTTGCTTACTGGACTAGCGCGAGACATGCTTTTCTGACGCGAAGGTTTGGGTGACGCCAAGCTGTCGCATGGAGGCTTCCACTTCCGCGTGCTCGCCTTTCGCTGGCTCATCGGTACTTGGGCGGAAAATGGTAGATTGAAAAGTGACAGTGTACTTAGCGCGCGCTTGCAGTCAGTCAACGTCCAACGGAAATCTTAGAGCACCATGTTTTTATACGCTAAGCCATCGGAGAATAGTGACCTACCGTCCCACCACTCATTTCGTTCGATCAACAGAAATGCCAGTACTTACAGTCCCTCGCGCCGTTGAGAATTTCGACAAAAATACAGGCCAAATTATGTCTCAAGGCGGCCAGCAGCCAGGGCGTACATGTTCGCGGCAAGTAAAGGTACATTCAATATTCATGCTAGTCCTAATATCACAGCAACGACAACATATGTAGACAGCTAAAAGCATGTTAAAGCTTCACGAATGGTGGCCGCCTCTAAGTGCAAATCTATCTGCTCACAGTAGCTCGTACATCGGTGAATCGACAAATCCGTTGCCTTGTAGCCGTTGAACAAGATATTGCACCAGCAAAAGCGCCAAGTGTCACTACCACCAATGCCGCGCGAGCACGGCGGTAGCCTAACAGCAAATGTTGCCGTTCATGGGCGATGCGTAATTACCACCGTTGCCTTTTGACGAGCTTCATTAAATATTGGAGGTTTTACCCATAATTAAGACCCTAATAAGGGGATTAAGGGCCCTCTGCTAGCGCTACAAGCCAGGTAAAATGTACAGAATTATGCCTTTTCTCAGGCGTCAGATTTGAAATGCCTGTTTGTGTGGAAGCAATCATTACCCATGTGTTCAAGGACCGGCGATTCTCGAATGCGCCTGTTCGAGGCGATCTATTATAGCCTGCGTTCATGTCCTTTCTTCAAATGTTCGTAAATAGCGGTTTGGACCCTTATTTTAGCCTCTAGTCACACGATTCCAAATTGAAACCCTAACCCACATCAGCAACTTATGCATACCGATTCGTAAAAAGTAAATGCGATAAATCTGAATGCAAACTGGAGTCTCACGATTATAGGGTGGCTTCGCCCCAAATACGATGTTTAGAGCGGTTTCACACCAGTTCGTAGTAAACTGCATTGCGATGATATTTTTCTGACGCTCGATGCTTCCCCAGGGCGTCAGTGAAGCAGTGAAATGGCGACTATAGACGGTCCTCGTAAATGTTGCGCGTGTCCTAATGACGCTGTTGACTAACCTCATACTCCGGTACCAGTTCATTACGAAGAAGTAGCGCTAGCAGTGTCTGTCCTAATGAAGCTGTTGACTGACCTCATACTCCGGTACCAGTTCATTACGAAGAAGTAGCGCTAGCAGTGTCTTCGCACAAGCTTCAAACCTACTTGTTTGGTAGTTCACGCGTCGGCAACTCTACGGGGCCATAGAAGAGATCGCGCATTTGTGGTCGCGTTGAGCCCTATAGGCAACACAACTAACACTCAGTGCCTCCGTACGCCCCCAAGCTGAACATTTGGAATTTCTCGACAGTTATAACGTGTTCAGTATTCTTATCGAGGGAATTTCACAGCAAGCGAAATTTGTAAAACATTTGGAATTTGTCTCGGCATTGTGTTGTATTCTTATTGAGAGGAAATTGAAGCTTGTTGCGAGGAGTCAAGCGTACGACGATCAGAATCGGACCCTTCCCGTTTTCGAAAAATCAATTCGGCTGCCCTCCCACTGGTTGCCAGTGACTTTTCTACCTGTGCTTGTGCCAAATCGTCGAGGGGTCACATTTTCAATCTCGAAAGGTGAAGGAGAGGTGAAATGGCGAAAGACCTTCCAGCGTGTTCCGCCGTCTTTGTGCGCGAAATCTGTCCCCACGGTACAAGCGGTACGTATTTTATGTCTCATGACAATGACAACCTACTGTTAACTGGATTCTTGTCTGAAATACCAAGAGCAATCGGAACCGCGGCAGCAAGGTCAGTATTCATCTAACGTATCTCCCTATTGTGTGTCCTGCTGACCCGTTACTTTCACTGTGTGTCTACAGATTTTGGGGTACGGTTTTAAAGCCATGATGGGCGTTCATACTACGGTAGACTCGTTGACTCATTCTCGGTTTACTGTTTATGATATCAGGTGCTTCCCTCATCGCTGTCCTCACCACTTGGACCGAAGCTACTGCGGGTCGCCTCTTGAAGTGGTGGTGAATTCCGACCCCCAGTCGAACGGAAGCGATTCAAGTAGAACATTCGACGTTGCCAACTTCTTCGTCTTCGCTCATTTCGAGGCTTTGGGCGACGCAACGCTGTCCAATACTTCCCACTCGCTGCAATATCTCCGCAGCATTTCCCAAAGCGAGACAAACCCAGAAGCGTCTTAGATTGAAGGCGTCCGACAGCACGGCCGGCCGAGTTCATTTAACACCTATTTCTCTAAGTCAGCCACTTTTCTGCTGAATGGGCAGCCTTATAACAAGTGGTATTACCACTGGGAAAGCGGCGCTAACAAAGTGCATCGCTCTACCAAACACGTACTGAAAGCTTACGTTTCCCATCGAACAGTGGGGACGAGTTCAGCTGCAGACTTACAGCAGCAGGCAGTTGCTCAGATGGAGTGTTCTCTCCAATTGGTCTGCATTGTGACCTGACCTCCGTTCACGGTGGTGTCCTACCGTCGTTCGTCTTTCGAGGTTGCGATACCGAGCGGCAGCGAAGTAGGGACACGACATCATCACGATGAGTCAGACCTTCGGCGTCTAGTGCAGCAGAATATCTCGCATGCTTTTGAGAAGTACGACCAACAACAGCAGCAAGACGATCAAATGGATGATTCCTCGACGAAATCCATTACACTGCTCGGAACAAGAATGAAACAGAGTGGTGATCAAACGTTCAGCAGTATTAAGCGCGCATCGGACGACCGATATGGGCGATTGCAGAGGCGAGATAAGCACGAGTTGACACCGGAGACGCGACTCATCTTTGATAATGCGCAAGTCGAGTCTCCTTCGGACACAATTTCTCAGGACAAGGCGACCACAATGCTTTTGCGATTCAAGAAGCAGCAACGTCGATTGAACAGCTACTAACGCGAGCTGCAACAGATTACCGACCTAGCAATTATCCATTTCTTCGTGGCCCGCGTAACAACTTCTCACACTAGAGGCCGGGCTAATCTAGAGGTTATTATAGCAATGGCAATTGGGCAGCATCTGCACTTTGGATCCATTGAGGCGAAGCGCTTAGCAAAGTTGCTGCTAAGCGTCATTGGATGAAGTTAGTGACAGCCTCCGCAGTGTTACAAGACCTCGAAGCGGCGATGCAAATGCTCGAACAAATTTTAAGCTCGAGGAGTTGGCGTTTTTACTGAGTGAAGTGTGTGTTTGGACAGTGGAAGCCTGCCAAAAATACCTTACCCACCCGTCTTATCTGCAGCAGATATGTCGGTCATAAAAAGATATATGTCGCTTTATCGCGAAAAACGTCTACCACAAATACTTTACAGCTACTGCTGTGTCCTACTGTTTCAAATTGCGCGCGAGCGGCGAGCGGCGATGACGGACGAGGACTCCGACATGATGCTGGTGCTGGCCAGTGCCCTCGGGATGCAAGGGAGGTAGCTGAGTGAGGTGAGGCGGGAGGTGTTTCGCCTGTTGGTCAACCGGGCGTGGAAGATTGCCATGAAGAGCCGTCACTACCTGACGACCCAGTGCTTGGACACGCCGTGCGACTCGGCGTGGATGGTGTTGTACAAGTGCGGCGCCGACATCAACTTCTTGAACGCGACGAGTTTGACTAGGTACGACGCAAGTATCGATGTGCTTTATCAAACCATGTATTTACCATTTATTATATTGTTCTACATGCTCTTGTACAGGCCTGCGGTCCATCAGCTTCTTCGGCGCTTTGTGGGCTTTTACTACACCCCGCGTGCACAATCGAGGGGCCGCCCGCCCAAGCTTCGCTATCATCACCAAGTCTTGGGACTATTGCTGTGTTTCTACGTCGGCTCTATGGAACTGGGCAGCTTGTGCATGATGTTTGGTGCACAACCAAGTACGCTGTCGCGGTCATTGAGGAGGGCTGAGGATGCGCTCTCAAAACCGCTCAGCAACTACACGCCTGCTCGGATATCGTGGCCGTCTCCCGCCCGTCAAGCCGAATTGGCGAAGCTAGTGGAAGCCCGTGAGCCTCTGCTCAAGTCCACGTTCGGATTCATAGACGGGAAAAACTTTAAGGTAAACGCAAAGCTTGATTGAAGGTTAACTAAACTAACGCCTGCTATGTGTAGGTCCAGCAGCCATCGAGCACTGACCTGCAGAATGCCATGTACAATGGCTGGCTCAGTTTTTGTCACAGGGACAATTTGTTTTGCTGTCGACGGGTGTATCGTGTGGTGCCGCCACAATTGTCCCGGGTCGTGGAACGACTCCGACACGTCGCTCGGGTTCAGGAATAAGTTGCAGGACCCCGCCTTCTGCCCTGATACGCGAATGAACGTCGTGTCGGACTATGCCTTCCCGTGTTCGACCGCAATGGCTGGACGCATCCTCACCCCGCTCAAGGACGGAGACCTGGAACGACTGTGGCCATCACTTCGGAGTTCCGCCAGGACGATCCACAATGTCATCACTTCGGTTCGGCAGGCGGCTGAGTGGGGGATGGGAAGCGTCCAGAAGGTCTACAGCCGCCTAAATCTTCCTCTACCCTACGATCCTGAGCTGCATGGGCTACGGCTCAACAATCTTTTCCGACTGGCGAACTACCGTGTGCGCACGGTAGGTATTTCCCAAATCCGTACGACCTTCGCAGGAGAAATGGAAATGCCATCGCATTTGGGGTAGGTCGGCTGAGATGAATACACGTACGTTTTTCAGCCAAAGTCTTTGTACTTGTTCAGTACGCATTCAATGTTGTTTGTCGTTTTTGATCACTTGCCGTGCTAAGTTGTTTGACTTGTCTGGTATTCATTCAAAGCTGTTCGACATGTGTGGTTCTCATGCAAAGTTGTTTGACTTGTTCAGTTTGGAGGCTTAGTGTTACGTACAAATGCCTACAATATGAATTGGAGAGCTTTACTCCCTTGTGAAGGCCTACTCAGACCATCGTGTGTCCATCTTACGCTTTTTAGCGATCGTCTGGATCATCAGCATCAGCTCTTGCGTGCGTGCTCGAGCTTCGTCGCGGTCACGACGGGCACGTTCCTCCATGTCGATCTTGTCCTGGCGACGGCGTTCTTCGGCCTCTGTCTTGGCTGCAAGAAGACGCTCCTCACGAGCAGCATTGTCATCACGACGACGTTGGTCTTCATCAGCACGGCGAGCCTCTGCCTTCCGTTCGTTCTCTTCACGGAGAAGCAGAATGGTCTCAATAATACTGCCTCCCATGTTGTTGGCCGCGTTCTCGAGGCCGGCCATTTTCGTCTTGAGCGCGGTGGTGGCTTTCACCGCCCTAAGTCGTTTGGCCTTCGCGTAACTGGCCTCGAGCGATTCCTTGTCTTCTTCGAGTTGGCGCTTGGCACCGACAGTATCACGAAAGTCCGGCAAATCTTCACCCCCAAGACGATTGGAAAAGTTCTGGTACTTCGGCTTCTTTTTCTTGTCGTCGTGCTTTCCCGGCAATGGACATTGCACTGTTGTCTGCTCCCCGAGCCCGACGTGTTGCTCGCCGCAGTATTGGCAGAGGTTTTACGCGGCTACAAAATCCTCTGGTAGTATCAGGAGTGCGTGTGGTTTGGTCTGCTCGCTGGGGTGCTGGGCGTGGAGTTCTTGCAAATGCTTCCAGCCCTTCACCAACCACGGGCGATGCGAGCAGCTCTTGGAACTCTCCCACCGTGGAGTTGCGGCTGGAACCCGTCGAGCCTACAGCAACCAAACCATCGGTGACAGGCGAGTCGTCGCGAGTGGGCTCATTGGCGTCGGTGGTCGAGAGCACGCCCTCTTCTCCACCGTCCTCGTAGAAACTGTCGTCCGGGTCAGGGTCGAAAGAGAAGTCGAGCTCAATGAATCGATTGTCGCGGTCAGCTTCGTCATCCATTCGATGACGTTAGCCTTTTCATCAATGTCTTGCTTGAGCTCCTTTGCTTTCAGGATGTGAGGCGGCATGTCCGGCATCCCAGTCGGTTTGCGAGTGCTGTACAGCACCTTGAACTTGCGGCACAAGCTTTCGTAGTCACGCTCGGAAGAACCACGCGCACGCCCGGAGTTGAGCGTCACCGTCATGCGCTCCCATTCGTCCTTGCCCAGCGGGAGTGTCGCCTCCACGAGGATGAGGAGGCGGCTCACGTCGGCCATGGTGTAGTTGGTGTTTCCCGAGTTCTTGCCCATCTACAGACAAGCACAACACAACAAGAGTGAGATTGCGTTCACGACACAAACGGCAGCGATTTGGCCTTCGTACTGGGGATGAAGCTTGGGGTGGAGTGGAGTGGAGTGGAGGGAGGATGCTGGTTGTCTGCTTGCTGCGAGGCAAAAGCCAAAGTGAGAAGCGAAAGTGCCGAGCAGCGGCAGCAGCCCAACCTCGATTCCAAGCTGTCGCCACCACCAATTCGAGTTGGATCTTGAAAGGTAGCTGCTCTGCAGCAACTTCAACGCGCGAAATCTGCGCGCGCAAAACAAAGGCATACAAGAAGCAACTTAAAAATTCGAGGCAGCTCGCGAAACCCGCTTTCGCGCCAAACTGCACCGTTCTCACGTCAAACACGACACCCGCGTCGGCTTCTTGCTACGTGCGCCACCATCGACATCGACAGAGCCATCAATTTCACGTTTCCATCCACTTTCATTGGAATAATACACACATACATGTTGTTGCACAAAATGCATACCTACATGACGCCCGACCTCACCTTGGCGCCCGTACACCACCTTAGCCTACTCATGGGTCATCGTCGCCTTGAATGTCCCCGTGGACGCATCCCTCCAGCTTGCAGCGACAGACAAACCACAGGTCGTCGCCGTAGTCCGCAGTCACCTCTTGGCCGCGACAAATGTCATTGGTGGTTTGCACAACCACGGTAGTGCGACGTCCGTTGGTCACCTCGACGAACTGGGCAACAGGCTTGCACGAATGGTTAGCAAACCTCATCAGACTGCCCATGCGCTCTGCGTTGATCGCCGCACAGATAGTGTAGGAAGGTTTCTCCGTCCGTTGTCTCAACACGAGGCGGTAGCCGCCGTTTCGTGCACGGCCAGCACGAGACACGGTGACGTGCTCAATCTCGCCGAGATATTGACCCAGCACCTCACCAGCGCGAATGTCTTCGGCAGCGACCACGCCCAACCTATTCGTGCGCGTGTTGCGTCCCAGCAACACCTTCGTTGACTCATCCAGTCCGTTGCCACATTTGCCTTCATAGGGGCAACAGTTGATATTGCAATACATATTGACGCGGGCGTTTCGGCAGGTCATCGCTCGGCAGAGATTCCAGCAGCCACATGAGCCAAAATGGGGAACTTTCGGGAAGATTGTCGCCAGCGGGTTGAAATGATCGCGCAGGTTGATGAAGCCGTACGGCCACCCAGCAGGCACGAAAACGTCATCCGATGGTGCCATCTCCGTACGCGGTCGAGAAGGTTCTTCCAGGACGGTGCGCACAGGCGCGAGTGTCTTGACGGACGAACGCTTTTGTACTGGGTTGGGACGAGAGTACGGGGCTGCGGCTTCACGACGTTCTTGGCGGGCGTCTTGGCGGTCCGTCTTGCGGGGGTGGCGGGTCTTGGCGAACCGAGTTGGCGCCTCCAACAGCACCGGCGAAGAGGTTGTGGGGCTCGCCACACATTGGTGAAGCGGGGAAGGCTCCTCGTCAAGGGTGCGTGGCGGGCTCGCCACCGTCTTCGATCGAATCTTCACGCGCTCGGGCGAGGTCCATGGCGGGGTTTCCGTGCTTGTCTGACTGGGGTGGGCGGTCTGGAACCACCACGAAGTTGTCGATCCCGTGGAGCCGGCGTCGTCATCTTTGGAGCAATCCTTCTCCTGTTGTGCGGGGACATTGGGCGGCGTGTTCTCCTCGTCGCTGGAGTCCATGATGCAGCGGTGCGTCGAGGTGTGGGTCACGCGCACCATGGCTGCTGTGCGTGTAGCGTACATGGAGTTAGTAGTGTTAACTCTGGATATAGCACTCAGGGTGATCTTTACGCACCTTGGGTTGAAGTCAACTTGCTGCCTTCGCACGCAGATTTGAAAGTGAGCGACTTTTCAATCTCTCGGAAGATATAATGCAGGCGTATGTCAGCAGAGTGATGGTCGTATTAAACTATACAAATATCAAGACAAACGTTTATGATAGCTTCACGGCATATAGCTAGGTGTAGGGCAGCTTATTGAGACGAAATCTGCGTCCCACGAGATTTACGTCGGGCATATGACCCGACATATCTGCTGCAGATAAGGCGAAGGTATTTTTGGCAGGCTTCCAGTCTCGCGTGAAAACGTCGGGATGATGCAGGGGCTGCTCTAAGTGTACAGTCCGCTACTTACCAATGGTATCCATCACTAGGGTAACCTACAAGATATTAATGAACCTCACTTCAAAATTCAAAATTTAAAAAAATTCAAAATGGTATCCAAGATAATGGTGGAGACGACCTTCTATCAGCTTTCCTCACCTGCAGTAGCCGCTGCTGGGATATACTTGACAGATTCCTGCAAGCCCGAAGCGCGCAGACGACGATTGGAAGCGTCCGCAAGTTAAGTGAATCCATCCTGGGCGTGGTGTTCACTCATCCAAAGCTGAAAAAGCTGCGGCCTGAACGGAGAGAATTACTTCAACGACCGAAAATCCGATTTGATGAAAGCAGAGGCAACAGCGATCGGTACTCAGGCTCAGCAAGCTGCAACCTGGAAGGCTGGCGGGCCTTTGTGGCCCAGGTTCGAGAGGGTTATCTGGTGAGTACATTGCATGATATCACAATGACGGGGATGCTGACTTGGTGTTCTGTTTAACAGCGAGACCAAAACTCGGGGTGTGGCTATCCATGGAGCCCCCGCCGAGTAATGCAAGTCGATGGACAGCCGATTGGATCTTGCAACCTGCCACTCTGTCCCTGAATACTACCAGTTCATCAGCAGCTACAGCATCGCTGGGGTTTGAACTCCCTTCGTTGTGGACTTCGTGTCTGGCATTGGCCCAATTGCTCCACCTGAAACTTGCCGTTGGTGGAACATCGCCTCAGACCCTTTACGTACGTGTAGATCTGCTTTGAAAATCACCACAACGTACTAACATCTCGTCGTGTACAGGTGCAAGCCCAGCCATCACTTCTGCCTCAAGGCAACGCGTGGCTGGGACTCATTTATGACGGTCGGTTGCGTGTAGCACCCGTGACTCCCAACGGCTTGTCAACTTTAATGTGCGGTTCCTCGTATAGTTTTGGTGGCGACTACATCGCGCATCCCCAACAACAGGCAACCAGCAGTGACGATAACCCGATTCGCGTCGAGCTTTTCTGGTGGCCAACTATTCGAGCTCTGGACGGGACCAATACGCAACTCACAGCCTTCCGAAGTGTCGTGACATTGGCGATAGAGGCGAGCGGAGATTTTATTCAAGGAAAAATGGAGTTGGGGCGGGAATTCGTGAACCACGATACGATTGCAGCAGCACTGACACCTCGGTTGGAGCTGTGGAGTCCTGCAGCTCGTCTTGAAATTTTGGCCAACTGGCAGCCGTGGATCTCCATCGAGGGCGTCTACGCCCGAAAATAAGGGGTGCTAATTATTATCTGTTGTTCCAGCATTATCCGCCTGTTAAGTACCTGTGGTCCACAGGTACTTATGATATAGCTGTTCATATCGACAGGTATGCAGTTCTGAATACCTGTTGATGTGCAACAGGTAATTAGGGTGGACAACAGGCGAGTCGGGGCTGTGAGCCCCAAACAGGTGAGCAGGGGCAGAACAACAGATACTAATTATTTTCCGAAAATAAGATGACGGGCTGAAAGGTGCGGGCAAACAAAGACACCAAAGTATGCAGGAGTTGCACGATAACTACAGAACCAATTATTATGGACAAGTGCACTTGCATTTTTCAGCTCTATGGTGATATGAGCCTCGGAGGGCGAGCACAGTGGCATCAAAGATGACTCTAGATGGAGTCCATCCCTCGATACTTTAACTGCACATTCCATGCATCGGGTGGAGTCCCTCCTCACTTCTATCTCTGCTGGAGAAAGAAGACAGACAACGCAAAGAATAAACCTCACCAAGATGGAGCTGCCACCACTGCTTATGGTATCGATGATGCTTCCCTCCAAGTTGCGAGGTGTTGACTATATCCCCCAGTGCGTCACCAAGTTCCTACTCCCTGCAACGATCGAGTTCGCTGTCGTCAACGACCTCCAGCTGCTGGTCAAGATTTACGGACCTTTTCGCTTTTGGACTGTCCGAGCACTAACCGGTGCCGCCACAAAAGGCTGGCTCGACATCTTGCTGCAACTCCACAAGAATCAAATTCAGGGGTGCTCCGCTGAGGCCCTGATCGGTGCAGCGAGAAATGGGCATCTAGAAGTTATCAAGTGGCTCAGCGACAAATATTCAGCGGTCTGTCTTCCTCATGAAGCGTTGATATCAGCCGCGGAGAATGGGCACGTCGACGTCTTGAAATTCTTAAAGGATCCGCCTCAAGACCGACGTTCACACTGGCTCGATCTCCGTGTTGCGCTGAATAAAGCTGCACTAAAGGGCCATGTTGAGGTGGTCAAGCTGATACTCGAGGAGGAGGGACTCGAAGTGGTAATGTATATGACGAGGGAGATCACCGGAGCGTTTAAATGCGGTCAGTTTGAGGTCGCCCAAGAGCTGCTGTCGAGTGGCAACCCGTATAACCCTGATTTGGTGCTGGTTGCAGCCGCCGAAAGTGGACATATCGACTCGGTCGAGTTGCTGCTCCCCACAAGTGATTCCAACAGTACCAATCAAGCTTTCATTGCTGCATCGACCCACGGTCGTGTTGAGGTGGTGAAGCTGTTGCTCGACAAGGCAGACTCTCACACGCTTGGCCCTGCACTGACACGGGCAGCTTCAACGGGTAATGTCCAAATAGTTCGACTACTTCTCGATGTTTGGGATGAACGTTCTTCGAACGGACCCGACTTCACTGGTGTACTGAAGGCAGCTGTAATGAACGACAACGTCGAGATTGTGGCGCTGCTCGCGAGCCGAAGCAGTTATTACGCGATATCCCCAGCATTGAGGCTGGCCGCCGTGAAGAATAAACGGTCGATGATGAAAGTGCTGGCCAAAGGAAGCACACCGATCGCCGTCGTGTACATGGCAGCTGAAGTCGCTGCGCGTGGTCAGGCAAAGATGATGAACTTGCTACTGCAAAACGCGATTCCCACCTGATCGAGGTCGTGCTCGAAGATATCGTGGCAAATAATAACCTCTCGACAACAAAAATCTTGCTTGGCGAATGCGATCAGCAGAAAGTGGACGGTATTTTGTCGGCGGCAACTACGCGTGGTTGCTTCGAGCTGGTGGAGTGGATTCAGACACAGTGCAGCCAAACAGAGGAGGCTGAAGTTTCGCCTAAATAAGTTGAAATCTGAAAACTCAACATTGTAGCTGCCGATCTCACCAACCGGTAGCTGTTCCGTCAGAAAATCGAGCAGCTTGACACTATTCCGCGATGCAGCTTCATCCTGAATGATATTTAGTTGGTCTTCACCACAGTACTGTAAGAACCAATTCGCACCGGCATAGTAGTCAATCTGCTTGTTTTAAAGCATGCAGCGCGCCACCAGCCTCTTATCCCTCCGCCTCACGCGCCAAACAACACCCGCTACTGCTAGCAGCGCGTTCTTCAGCAGGAATGCCAATGGCTCGTTGTCGGGAGAAGAGATCCAACGAATCCGTGGTGCAAAAAATCTTCTCGTCGAGGTGGACGTCGACGTCGCTCTTTCCAATCCGCGGATGGGGTTGTCCATGGAGGTCGTAATCAGGTAACGTTATTCAAACTTCAACGTACCATCACTCTACTTGGTGTATATCACATAACGTGTGTATATCACACCATATACGTATGCCACACAACCATAAACATTGATGCTCTACCGTCATTCCTGGCTATCGCCACACAAACTGAATCCATCTGCATATGCTGATTACTCCTCCGCGCATCAAAACGACACAAAGCGTACAATCTCTTCACCAACACCTCCAGTCCAAGTGCGTGTTCGACCACTTCTCGATTTGCCCTCCTGCCATGCAACGCTTGGCCCAGTCCCTCTCCACGCGCCTCGCCCGCCGCCTGCGTCCTCAGTTCATCAGCGTCGTGTTCTTCAGCAGCAGTGGAACCCCGCAGATGGGCAAGCCGCTAACCGCCGAGGAGCTGGCCGAGCGTCGCGCCCAGAGAGCGGCGCGTCGAGCTGCGACCGTAAAGAGGAGACGAGTGACGCCATGTTCATCGAAGGGTCGGCGCGCGAGTACAGTCGCCACTACGTCATCGTGGAGCCGCAGAACACGGACCCGAACGCCTGGCCAGCCAAGCTGGAGCGGTCCCCGAGCACATTCTGAGCTCGTACATGGCTGCGCTGGCGAAGAGCTACGGCGGGGACGTGAACAAGGTGAAGAACAGTCCGCTGGTTGTGACGGCAGCGATCCCGTACACGGGTGCGTGCAGCGGTGGGCTACCCGAAGAGAGGGAAGCTCCGATGAAGAGGGAGGAAGGTGCCCATGATATTCTGGTGTTCCCTGAGAGTTTACGTATCTACAACGTTCTTCCGTCGCAGAGTAAGTCAGTGGTTGGTTCGTTGGCTGGGGTAGTGTGTGTCTGATGTTGTGTGCCGGTGTACGGTACTTTTGACTGCAGTCTCGACCTTGGTGAGCAAGTCGTTGGAGAAGGGGTTAGCCTGCCGGCGTTGCTCGAGCAAGAGTGAGTGAGCGCAACCTGCTCTATTTCTATCAAAGGACTAACGTGTAGCTGTGTGTTCACTTCCGTCACAGGAACCTTCAGTACACACACATGGAGAAGGGATACCACATGATGGTGTGCGGCCATGCTGCCAGGTACGCCGCTTCTCGAGCTCTTTGATTTGTGAATTTGAGGTTGCTAAGATCGAACTGTTGCTGAACTATAGAGACGAGCGGTGCGGGTGCAAAGGTCCGGAGCTGCTGCAGTGGCTGAAGGATTCAACTGCTGAAGCGAACAAAACGTTGAACCTGTGGACGTCGAGCCACTACGGAGGCCACCGCTACGCCGCTGCATGCATCGTGTACCCAAGCGGGGACTGGTTTGGTCTACTCAACGAGGAAGACAAGGCCAAGGGCATGATTGATGCTATGAACGACGAGGACCCGTTGCGGATGTACGAGCTGTGGCGCGGTCGTATAGGCCTCACCAAGCCGGAAATGCACCAAGCCGTGAAGGAGAGAGCAGCAACTCCTGAGGAGATTGCCGAGAACGCGTAGACTCTGAATTGCTGCTCAAAAGATTTTTGTCAATACGTAGCTCATTTCTTAGCAACATATCTGGTTCGCCTAAACATTCCAGTCGATGTTTTGGTTAGGAAAAATAGTCACTGTTGCTACCTAGGAAGAATCACGCCACTGAGAAATCGTCAGTAGCGCTCGCATAACCTCAAGTTCGCAGCTTGGTGTTTGTTTAGAGTCGTACTAGTAGTATTGCAATGCCAAGCTACCGGTATCGGGATAGCGGACCCCAAGCCAAGCCGCGAGCTGTCGTTGCGGGTAGGCGGTGTGACCAGCTCCTTACCAGCCGGGGGCCCAGGTGTCGCGTGGGTTAATACCACCGACGTCAAGAGGAGTGAGGTAATCCAGCGAGAGACAGCTGCAACAGAGCGACCAGCAGTGGCGGTTGATGTGGTGCAATTGCTCCGTGCCGTTTGAATGCGTCGTAAGGCCTTAGAGCATGTCGAGACGATCCAAACTTTTGTGGTTCAAGTGACTTCAGTTTGCGCAATGTTTATGCAGACTGTCTCGGAGCACCAAGAGATGAGCGTCTTGCCTCCACCATTAGCACCGGGCTGCTCCAGACTCGCAGTCCGACGTAAGGTGAGCTCGTCACGCACGCAGCGACTCCAGCCAGTGTATTATCCGGCTGCGTTCAGCAGCCGCTCTCGGCGTTTGTAAGGCGTTATCCGGCCCTGATCTGCATTGTTCGAATTATGTCTCTACCACCTTCGTGTGGAGACCAGAGGCTGTAGTTGCAGCAAAGTCCGTGTTTGCTGGTTTGATGCCTTGGCGAGCGTTTTCGATGAGGTGGAGAAGCGCATTATGCGGCTGGATCTTCACGTCAATGGCCAGCGTCAATGGCGCCATCCGCCCATCGACTTGAAACTGTCCTTCTTGACCGTAGGTCGACACCATCGACAACTCTGCCGCTCTTGGCGAGCGCGGGCTCTGGGGCTCACAGCGAACAGAGCGTCTTGCAGTATAATACATTGTAGAGAGCGGCAGCAGCTGGGCCCTTGCTGCCCGAGCCCCGCACCGCGTTGAAGCCTCGACCACAGTGAATTGCTTTTCAACATGTCGCCTGTGGCGGCGTCCGTACCTTTTCCTCCTCGTTTTCTCATACAAATCCTCGGTGGAAGAGACGTGTGTTACGCCACTGAGGACGCCGCGGAAAAGGGGGAAGGATTTCTCACTTGCTTTCACTATACCCCACCAATTTTCAACCCCACACCAAAAGCACTCGGCCCACTCCGAGTCATTTGCGGATTCCACTCGAGCCAGCCAGCGACCATCACTCCGGGCTTTCCCACGCCTTCAGTTTAATCGCGCTCTCGTTCCTAGTATCGAGCCAGCAGCATCCTAAACTCGATACCGGTATCTCAGTCAGTACGGCAGCCATGGCCACCTTCGTCCCGACCAACAGCAACTCGGCCGAGCCGAGCCCCAGCAGCAGCACGGGCGACGCGCGCGCCATGCCCATGCCCATCTCCCGCTTCGCCCAGCGGCGCATGCGCGTCGTCACGGAGCCCAAGCACAGCAACAAGATGCACCGCACGCGCACGCTGTCGGAGCTCATCCTGCTCTCGCCTCGCAGCAGCCCGCGCATCACCCCCGGCACAAGCGCTTCGACATGGACATCGAGGTCTCGAGCTTCTTCGCGGAGGGCGAGGGCCTCGTGGACCTCATGGGCAGCAGCCGCGCGCTCCGCCGGCTGAGCGAGCGGCACTCGACCGCCTTCGCCGAGGACGATACCGTCAGCAGAAACCGGTTTTTTCCCAACGTCGAGGAAGACGACAACCAGATGGACGTGGAAATGCAGCCGGAGCCCGAGGTCGAGCCCGAAGCAGAAGCCGAGCCACAGCGGAGTGTGGGCGAAGTCGTCGACATGCTGTTCGAAATTCATTCCGCACTCAAAAGCCGACACTTGGGACAGAGAACGGCCGCTTCCGCACTGGCAGCTAGCAACCTCGTGAGTACGCTGGCGTACCCCGCGCCGACCCCCATCCCTAGAGATGAGCAACTGGAGGCGCTCGAGAACACGCGCAAGATGCTTGAGTGCGCCATCTGCCAGGAGGTCTTCACGAACGCGACCGAAGCCACTTGCTGCGGCCAGATTTTCTGCAAAGAGTGCATCGAGCGCTGGGTGAGCGAGCGCGGGTCCTGTCCCATGTGCCGGGAAGCCATCGGCTTCTCGCTGCTTGCGGCCTCTCGTCATGCGCAGCGCATGGCCAACGAGATGAAGGTCAGCTGTCCGTACTGCTCGGAGAACATGAAGAAGGCGAGTCTGGCCGACCACGTGAGTGCGTGTGACCAGGCGCCGGTGGAACCCCTCCGCCAGCGGATGTTGCCCTTCGACAGCTGCTGATTCGCACTGCAAGGATGAACAGCGCGTTCCTGGCCAGATTCCTCGTCAACCCATCCCCCGCAGGCATTAATGATGCAGTGCTACATCCGCACTCGTGGTGGAGGCAACTACGAGCTGTACACACAAGACACCGACACGCTGCTATGCACGGCCGTGCGTCGACGCCAATACGACATGTCGGTGAGCTTCGTCATCTCCTTGGCCACCAACTTGGACACGACGTCCAACCAGACAGACGAGGACGGAGCGTACCCACTTAACGCCCCGTTCCGGTTGCAAGACTCGACAAGAACTACATGGGCTCGCAGTACACGATGTTCGACACGACGGGTGACGTGCCAATGGAGCTGGGAGCGGTGCAGTACGCTGCAACTTTCGGAAAGTCGCCACGCCAGATGCGTGTCGCACTTCCTCTTGTTGCACCTGTTGCAAATGTCGACAGTGCCGTGGACGGAGCGAACTCGTGGCAGGTGGAGCCCTGGCGACCAGAGACCAAGGAGGACACGATTTTGTCTCAGGTTGAAAACCCGGACACGGCTCGTGCACTGCACCTGATCAACAAACCTCCGGTCTGGATCGAGTCGCTCGAGGCTTACTGCCTGGACTTCGGTGGTCGGGTCGCTGCAGCTTCAGTCAAGAACTTCTTGCTGTCACACCCTGACGACATGGACAAGACGTTGATGCTGTTCGGCCGCACTCAGGACCGCCAAGTGTACTCGATGGACTACGCACACCCGTTCACACCGGTGCAGGCCTTCGCCATTGCGCTCAGCAGCATGGACTCCCACCTCGTAACCTTCGATTAGACCGTTGAAGGTTACGGAGTCGGTGCTCGCAGGCATGCGGCGAGGCGAAGCGTGTATTAAGTCTCCTGCGTGCAAATTCGGCGGTCGACTGCTGTTCTCGCGTGTCACCGACTTGGCTTTCGGGTGGTCGGGGCAAGACCTCCCAAGCATCTCTGTAACTAGCCCCACCTGTAGATCCTCACTACGCCAACTTTATCGTAGCAAGTTCCATTTTGGCTTTACGTGTAAAATAATAGCAACCGTGCTGCATTTTATTCAATTCTCAGTCGCTTCAACTGACCTACCGGTGGCAGCATCAATTGACATGCGAATCTAAAATCGAAAGGAAAGTTAGACAGCAAAGCAAACAAAAGCACTTTGATGTGACCATTGCATAGCGGAATCCTAAACAAAAGTCGACTATCTTCGTCTCTAGGCTTTGGTGATCTCCTGGACGGGCGAGTGTTCGAGCAGGTAGCTGTCGTCCTTAGCCGCGCCGTTGGTCTTCGGCGTCATCAAGGACACAGCCACCGTAACAACCGGCGGGACGATGAGCGTCACGATGAAGGTGATCATGCTGTTCTGCGAGTAGAGACCTTCCGGCAGGATGAACCAGTTGAAGCCGCCCACGAACTTGCCCTGCGCGACGACGCCGCAGATGAAAATGGTGAGCAAACCCGCAGCGCTGCCAGCCAAAGCTCCCGTACGAGTCGCTCGCTTCCAAGTACCCAGCAGCATGGGCCCCACCGCAGCCGTACACAGTAGATCGGCGATCAAGTAGAGCGTCAGGATGTCGTACTGCTGGTATCCGATGGCAATGGCCGGAGCATTGAGAAGCACGCAGATGACACGCGCGTGCATCAGGGAGAGCTTTGGGAAGCATGTCGTGAGCTCCGCCGCCAGACCCATTTGGATGGAGTCGGACACGCCACTCGACAGCATGGCGATGACCACTACAATGAGCACTTGCCAACCGCGGCCCATGTCGATCAGAATCGCGAAGAACAGAGTTCCGTCCGGGTACGCGAGGTACGAGACCATTCCAGCAATTGCGAGCGCCACAGTGAACAGCGCAATGATAACACTGGCAATCAAAGCAGCTTTACGAAGTGTGTGGTCGTCGTACGCGGCATACACGCGCTGCCAGAAGCCCGTGAAGAAGAGGTTGGAGGCTGTCACGGCAATGACCAGCGTCACCAGAGTCTCGAATCCTGGAGTAGTGAAGGCAGCCACGTTCGTGTTCGACCAAGCTCCGTCCGGGATGGAGACGTGAAAGAACATGGCGATGCAGACAACCGCCACCAGACCGACGACACCAATGCCCTGCCACACATCGGTCGCGAGACTGGCACGGAGACCGCCAATGGTGAGGTAGAGGTTCGTGAGGAAGGCCACAATGAGGATCGTGACAATCGGGTGCGCGTTTGGGGACATCATGGTCGTGAGCTGCGCGATGCACGTGTACTCGGACGCGAGACAGATGAACTGGTAGAACATCGAGATGAAGCCAACGTACACTTGCATGATGTAGCCGAAGCGATTCTTCACCACGTCCGTCATCGTCACGTTCTCACCCAGTGCAGAGCGCGTGTACGGCCCAACGAGAGCCAACACAAACATCCCAGTGACACCCGAGAGTGCGTAGCCGATAACACCCCACGAACCAGCGTCCACTCCAATCTGAGGGTAGGAGAAGAGCGTTCCAGCGCCGATACCAGCCGAGAAAAAGCACCACGCGAGACGCAGCGTCGTCGTCGAGTTCTTCGCACTGTACCATACAACAAATGTTAGCATGTTGTAGTACTGACAAGCTCTGCTGGAACAAAATCTCAAAATCTCACCTAACGAAACTCGAGACCGAGTTGATTTCCATGCGTCGACTTACGACGATGGCGTAGGCAGCCACCGCAATGAGCGTAGCGGCCATCACGCCGTAGGTAACTCCACTTGCGAGCATCTTGAAAACTACAAAGTAGATAGTTTAGCAGAATTCCAGGTAATCTCGGCCATAGGACCGTACCTGGTGGTTTCTAGTGGTGGTTGGTTAGCAGCAGATACGAAGACACAAGGCATGGTCAAAACAACAAGAAGTTGCAGCAGTCCCTCCGCCGGTATGAACCGGATCAGGTTCTAAGGGTTTGGATCTCAGCCATCGTCAGCGCATGGAACTGGTCCATGACTGGCGTTCGGCACCCTCGCTGATTGAATGTCAGTACATTTTCAACCTCACAGGAAGAGACCAGGCAAAATATAATACAAGAACGGAAGGTGCTAAGTACCGGAAGAGGCGAGACGAAGGGGCAGCGAATTCGCAAATGAGACTTTGCGCAATGCTGACTTTCTAGGTTGAGTGGTTGCAAGCTGTTTACAATCGGGAGGTGATTGGAAGCAGCACTTTTTAGTGGATGTAAAGTCACAATCCTCAAGATGGCGGTGGTGCAACCGGTATTATAGTCAATTTGATGAGTTGGACGACCGGCTCATAGCCCGTAGATTTTCACGGCAGTAGCTGACGCTGGATGGTGAAGTGCAGCCCAGCACTCTAAGAAATTGACAAATGCTTTTTCTATAATAGTTGTCGATTGGTGCTCCTTGTCGCGTGACGTTGCAGCAGCAGCTAATAAACGGTCGTTGAAGCGCCAAAAGTTCTTTGGGCTCCCAAAATGCAGTTTGCCGTATCCGCCTCGATAAATCCACCAAATGGTCTCGAAGTTTGGGGCTTCGGCTCACTTTTGTCGGGCAAGAACTCCGCGACGTCACGCTACAATCTATTCCTCGTGGGTTGCATTTTGAAAGCTACTATTCGCGCTATCTCGGATAACTGACAAAATGCGCAACGGAAAAACGCAAGGAGAAAAATCGCTACCACGTGAAGCCACGGACCTGAAAACGCGCTTGGATGGGTTTTGCAGTACAGTGTACAAATTCTAAGTTTGCTTCTTCGAAGTACGAGTGAAGCACAGTTCATAGGCCAAGCGAGAAATGCCCTGCGTGGCAAATTTCACCATTATGTGTACTCTTCATTCATCCCAGCTCCTCTTGCTCACATTTCATCCGGATCCGACTTCGCCTGCCTGGAAAATATGCAATATCGTCCGAATCGTTTTGACTGTCGTTCGATGCCTCAGGAGCTAAGTGGAGCATTATTCACACAAGCAAAACTGTTATTGTGCTTTGCAAGTAGTTTGGCAAAACGTGATTGATTTTGGTGGATTTGAGCGATAAGAGAGGCAGATTTATAATAAATATAATAAATCGAGGACAGAAACCAGTGAGTCTGAGAAGATTAAAGCAAATACAGCCACTTTTACACAAACAAAACTGCAAAAGTGGCTGATTTACAGTAATCCAGATGCACCTTCCCCTTTCTCGAGGTCTTAGTCCAGCTTTAGGCGTTTTAGGCACTACTTTACTGAGCGCCCCCTTTCTTTGCACACATTTGCGCTCACCGGTGCTGGATTTAGCTCGCTAAATCGGGCGGCAAAACCCGTGCAAAGCACAATAAACGTGATCGCACTAGGGGCTGGGATAGCAGGGCCACGAAAGATATACCGTATTTTGGGGGACGCTGCTGCGACAAGATTTAGGGGCTGAATTTTGTGTAAATACTGTAATGTTTACCAAATTTTCACAAGATCTGGCTTTTGAGCCAGAATGCAGTGAACGGGCTAGGGTTAAGAGAAGGAATGGTTTTACTTTCGTGAAATTCAGTCAAACGAACGCGTGAGTTCTCTAGACAAGCTCCGAAGGCCATTCGTGCCGCCCCAGACACCTGATCAGATTGATCTGGCCATTATGAAGAGGCTCTAATCGCCTCGATCGGCTTTGTTTTGGCTTAGTTAGAGCATTTGAACTGCTCGGCATTCGTTCGTTTGGGGATTGTAAGAGATGACACCCGTCCTTCACCCTCGAGCCTAAATTCGGTCGCAGTAGCATCGTCCGTATTTTTGGCATTTTTACGATTTACGCTGGGAATACCAAGTTTTTTTAATCGGCACCCGTGCATCCAATGCCTCATCGCCGCCACCAACACCCCAAGCGCCCGATGAACGTCAAAGTGGAGGACGAGGACGGCGCCTTCATCTCCGTGGTCACCATTGTTGTCGGCAGCGTCACTGGTGCTAGTGACCTTGCAATGACGCATTGTACGAATAATAGCAGGCAAGGCTAGCCTTACAATTAGGGGAGTCGAACTTTACGAATCGGCGAAAAATATGCAAAGCTAGAATTATGAAAGCTAATTTTTCAAGTAGGCCAGTCTGCTGTTAGCAGCCCGCGTGATTCATGGTGAATATCACGCGCGCTGCCGCTTTCATGCATGCTTGTAAGCCAATATCAGTAGTCGAGTGGACGTTTGCATGTTGTCTTGGACGTTCATTTTTGACGTTTCTACTAGGACGCGTGTTTTGCCAGAGGAATAGACGCTGCGGGCAAAGAGCAACTTGGCAAGGTGTTGCGTTTTCCTACGAATTTGAGAGCTCTTATTGCGTGTGACCCTCTTTTGATCCCTCATTAAAATCTTGTCTGATTTTGCCCGAGCGTGTGCTTGGTCTTGTAAGATTATTTGTTCTTTGTTCCTCCGCAAATTTGTGCACCACGAAAGTAGCATTAGCCCGAGAAAACGGCAGCACATATGCGATGATGTGATCCAAGATCGAAAAAGTCGGGAGCTGCCATTCATGAAGCCGCATGTACTGCACAATGGTCTCGATATCATGCCGCCACTGGGTAACCTCAGCACAGAAACTTTCCCCAGAGCACAAACCCGTACATTTTGCTGCAATTGAATCAACGGGTAAAATTCCATCTGAAATTCGGACAAGCATTTGGCCTCGTCGAGTATGTTGTCCTCATCATCATGCCCACGTTGACCAGCAGTTTCTTGCCGCCGCCCTCGAAAGTACCTTTGAACTCGTTTCCCCCTCGCTGTCCTCGATCACTCGGCCGGTTGTGCGCGCGTCTGAACGGGTCGACGGCCACCACGTTGGTCCTCGCACTCGCCGACGTCTAGCCGAAGCTTGAGACGCCAGCCAGCCAGCTTCAAGACGTGAAACCAGACTTCAATACCGGCTTCAATACCGACTTTAATACCGGTATCATTACCGGCTTCTTCATTTGCCTCAGTTACCGGCTTCAGTTACTGGCGCGAATTAATGTGATTTGGGCTGTCCCAGCACTTATCCTTTCAGGCTAAAGCTATCCCAGTATAAATTGACAACCTAGAGTGTTTATCCATCACCTGTTCTGCAAAGAGCACACTACAATACGCATGGTTGCTGAAATCTTCGCTCAAGAACCGTGTGAATTTCACTTTTTCCGACGGAAAATTTCCGTGCGTTGAAGAGCAACTTCTCGGTTCATTTCGAGACGATCAAGATATTCATCAAGCGACACCTTGCCATCTCCGTTCTTGTCGTAGCCAGCAAAACTCGGGTCACTCTCCATACTTTCCGTCTCGAAGTTTTTCACTCGAAAGTTGGGCTTCTAAAAGGAGATGACCACAAAGACGTACATCGCAGCGAGAGCCAATACTGTCATGGCTGAAGTAATCTTCACGACTAAATGCTTGTTTCTCCACAACCGCAGGGAGTTTCTTTCGCGGTGCACTTCGGGTTTGGTATTGCGCTTTTCAACGTCTTTATCCTCCTTAGCAAAGCACACGGCGCACGACGTGAAGCAGATGAAGAATGCTCGAAGGCGGCACTGCGAAGGCCGTTTGATTGGAGGGTGAACGGTGTTGATGTCTCGGATAAACGACTGTTGTCATAAGTCTTGTAGGCTGATTATTGATTCAACTGCAGGTGTACCGTTCAAATTGCACTTGATATGATTTTCATTGAGCTTTCGGCTTTCTAGCCCCAACTGCTCAACGTTGATCCTACTTCGAATTATATTGTTGTAGGTGAGACTTGATGTGCTCTTTCGAGCCCGGTTGTTTGTTTTCATCGTCTGGGGAGTGGAAGTATGTAGTTTTGAAACGAAATTCAACATGATTGTCAGCTCAAGTAAACGCCAATTGAAATGATGACATTTATTGCGGCTGTCACCATGAACAGTGCCGCAACGAACGAGCCCAGATTTTCGATGTGATTGAATTCAATTCCAGCCATTATCTCTAATATGAAGGACATATAGTCGATGATAATTTCAACACCCAGTTGAAAACCCAGCATCACGAAATGATTTAATCTCCAACCTGTAAGATTAATCTCTTTCGTAGCTTCAGCTTCAGCTTGTCTTAGTAACGAGTAATGTGGGTGGTTGCTTTAGAAGAAAACAATTGCTGCTGAGCAACCGATAGCAATATACTCGGCGTGCATATCTGCATTGAGCTCAGCGGTATGAAAAGCCTGCACTTGACGACGCCACATCTGGAATTCAATATTTACTGCTAATACAGACGGCGTTGTTGGTTTTGTACCATCTTTTGGTGGACTGTTGCTTGAAGAGGGTGGAGTGGCCGACCCTGTTTTACGCAAAAGTGCGCCTTCGCGTTGAAGAATACTCCATTTCACAAACTTTGCCTTTCCAAGACGCAAAAGAATCTCGAACAACGCCATCAGGAGCGTACCAATAATGGCTGTCCCGGTACTACCAATACCCAGGAGAATAATTCTGGCTTGGGTATCGATTAACACACTTGGTAAACCCTCAAGGATACACATTATACGGGTGCTTCGTACGCAATTCCTAAAAATGTATCGTTTGGCAAATTCTTGATCTCCGACTTTGAACACAATACTTCCAATAGCAAAGCCGGTGACAGCATTTGTGCCACAATCAACTATTCGCTGACGGCTCAGTACGTGGACAAAAGCGGTAGCCAAAGAGCAGGAGTGGCGAAAGGTGCATTCGTTATGCAAGCTCGCCAGAAGGACACAGTACGATACCGAGACGAAGAAGGCGACGTCGTAGTATCAGGATTTACCTTTGAACGTTCTTTCGTGAGGACGGACGCGATTTCTCTAGCCGAGCACGTCCTTGGCATGTTTCTTCGTAGAAGATTTTCTTAACTGCTCGGGCAGTTCCAGTAAAATATCCTAACAAAAGAAAATTATCGACGTAGCACTCCACTTTATATACCAGCCAGTCAGAATTTATGCTGAATAGGTAAACCGCAGCGTAACCAGACGCGGATATCGTGGTTACCGTCATAATAAAAGATGAAATTGTTGCCCGAATGAGCCTCTTCGAGCACCTCCATATCGTGGGTAGTTGGTCGGGCGAATCAAGATATCGCATTGAAGTCAACAAAGGGAGAAATGACAGAAAAATCACAGCACAAAACGTAACTGAGGCCCAAACAGAATTCGCGATAATCAGAGAGAGAGAAGGTAGTCTATTTAACTAAGTTTAGTTATTAGCTTCCTGGTAGAGTCTCGGTCTTTTCTTAGCGCCATCTCTTGATGTTTGAGCCATGGTGCTGGTGGTACTGGGGGTTCATCTGCTCGAGTTACCTCCTTCCATCTTGACGAAGCAGTCAATGCTTAGATGTAATTGCAAGCCTTGTGTTCGAGTTTCAGATCTGTTACGCTCAATTCGAGCTACCGCTTGGAGTTGTCGAAGACAGCTTGCCCACATCGCTTGCAACTGTTGGGGGCTGCCCATTCCTTACCCTCATGCACGACTTGATTTCTGAATTGCCACAGTTGCGCCATTCCAATGCTGCAGATTGAACACCAAATGCGTTGGAGAGCAGCTTCATATTCTGGATTCCATTTCCCGTACATTTCTGCTAGTCGGTTTCGAAGCCGATAGCCCACTGGAGGCGCAATTCTTGAAGAAATATAGTCCTTGAAGGAATCAAGTCTGGTGTTCTCTATCTCACTTCCCATCCAATGCTGAAGTAGTTGTTCCAGAACGCTCGAGCTCGCCGACAGTCCCACGTGATATGCGTCAACGAGCCAGAAGAGCCGATACACCGCCGATCGAGGGGGCATCCAGTCTCATGTTCCTTGCCTGCGTAGTGCAGATTCATCTGCAGTGCCGCTATTCTGTAAACGACCCAGATCTGATAGTCCGTGAGCATATTCTGGTGGGCCCATAGCTTTCGCGGCGTTTGACTCTGAAGTCCTCGTACCCACGTGTCTTCTTTTCCTTTGGTGGTCCATCTGGCTAATACCTTCGCTAGATGTGGACTACCAACCTTCCTGAACCGTATTTTCGGTTTTTTTTCATCTTTTCCGTGATGGTCTGGTTTCTGGTGGTTTTGGGGCGATAATCAGCTCACCTCGAGTCTGGTCACGTAAACGTTTGCCAGTGAACACATTTCCTACCGAGTAGCACGCACTAGCGATCCACGCAGCTGCAATACTTCCAGTGGCATTTCGTACGACTGTCTTCAACGTTTTTAAAGCGCAATACCAGGTTGAATGGACACGAAGACTTGAGAATCGCGGGAGGTTCCAAAACGAACTTGAGCTGCTCGTAGAATCGCATTTCGACGATGTTACATCTTCCACATGGGAGAAACTTGGTCCAGTTGCATTGCATTTTCACAATGCACGCCGACGCTGTTCATGATTCTCTATAAATATGATAATGCAAGTGTTAACCGACTGGAACTGTCAAAATTATCCGCGTGAAAGTTATGATAAATACCACACCACACATAAATACTCATTCTAAACCCTCGGACAAGTAAGAATATCCTTGGACAACTCCATTCTCTTTCAAACTGATTATCGACGAGAAATTCTCGTACGAACACGATCGAGACCTTAATTCTCGCTACCGGTATTATACCGTACTCAAAATGGACATTTCCCATGTTACATGCAGTATGTAGCCAGAATATACTTTTCGTGGGCCTGTTGCAGCCTGCATCAGTGATACAGCATCGCCCAGCAAAACAGTCTCATTATGGCAGGACATCAGGTTGTAGCAGTTGTGACGTGGGTGACTCATTTTTAGTAGCGGCCCTTTCAGATCTTCAAGACATTCACGACCATCGAGTCAGTGTACATCCTAGTGACCGATGCAGGGCGACTGCTGAAGTTCAAACAAGGCTCCAGTTTAAGTTTTTCACCGAAAGTGCATGACCAACTAATACCAGCGTGACCGACAAAATAGGTGCATGTATTTGGAATCGAGAAACACAAAAACTCGATAAGTTTTCGAGTGACATGGTGCGCAATGTATTCTTCTCCTTCTCAGAAGTAACTTCTTTGAGAGCATTCATTCGGGTGTTCGGCACACAGCCTGATACTTTCCTCCACAAATCCCTTGAGGATTACTTCAAGTACATGAGCTCCTACACATACTGGCTATAACCAGTTTCACGAACAGGAGAAATTATGTATGCGAAGCATTTTCATACCTGCAAATTTATACTGTACCTGTGTATCGCTTTCATCAGTAAATGAAGGGCCTTAGCTTTGACTTTACTTTTGCTGATCCCCCATCGGCGAAAAGCCCGCTATCGGAGTGTTGTACGACAACTTTTGCTTCAAAGGTGCTTGCCACATGGGTTGTAATCCTGAAAATTACACTCGCAAATTGCACCTGATCCCAATCACTTCGGTGGTTCCTGCTGGGAATCTCAGGCTGGGACCCAAAAATGAGGGTGAATTCGTTCATTTCGGTTTTTGCTAGCAACCACCCACACCTCGTTGACATATTGTACCCAAGAAAACCCATGCAGCACAAGTACTTCCTCGTATTGCTGCTTGTCACCTTTGTGACCTCCGCTGTCTCCGAACCTGCAATTGTCAGCGGTGGCCGCAACCTCAAGGGAAGTATCAAGACGGAGGCCGAAGCTGTCACGACCGATGAAGAGAGGGGTGGAGGATTTTCGGGAGTTTTGAGCAAGCTGTCGTCGACTTTCAAGGGCAGCTCGAAGTACGTCAAAGCGTTGGAGACATATCCAGCTTTTGCTAGTGCAGTGAGCAAGAACCCTGGGTTTGCCAAGCTTATGCAAGAGGATAAAGCCCTTGCCAAGGTTTTGACCAAGAATCCTGTTCTTATCAAGCACTTCGAGGACCCTACCATCACCAAGGCGTTGGGAGACGCGCTAAAGAATCCGACAGTGCTGAAAAGTTTCCAGGACAGCAAGGACATCAGCAAGATTATTGCAGCATTACCGAGAAGTGGGCTGACCAACACGAAAATCGAAAAGATTGGGGAGGTTATGGCCAAATCCAGGACCGTGAGTAGAGGTATCAGCGACGAGGGACAGCAGCTTACGGCTTGGGCTGCCGCGATTGTGGGGACAATCATCATCTTGATCATCGGCTACAACATCGCACACAAGAATTAAATTGCCACTTTGATACAAACAGCAAAGCCACTTGTTACTGAGCTTATCATATTGAAAAAGGCTAGATCACATGTATTTTACCCAGAGTATCCTTTTTGCTACAGTAGTTACTGTCGAAGAAAAGTGAACTGTTGTGAACTGTGTACCGGTAAAGGCAAACGCTGCTTCGGGTCGAATGAGCACGGTGACAAAGGATGATCGTCGCTTGGCTCCTGTGGTTGACGCACAAACTGCTGACATTTCGACGTGAAGCCAGGATCTGGCAGAAGGCGTGTCATAAACACATCGTGGGCTTTTTCGGAGCTTGTGCGAGGAAACTGCCAATGGGAATCCCACGAATTTTCTTTACCAACGAGGGCGTTCACTAGCCTGGCGTAAACTGTACGAAGCTGCACTGGGACTTCACTTTTGCATCAGTGCCACATCATTCACGATGACCTGAAGTGCAACCAGATTTTGGTGAGCGTGGAAGGTGACGGACTTCGGACTAAGCTTAATGTTGGCCGAATCTCGACCGAGAATTCCTCTCTATTTGCTGGAAGGCTCCGGATTGTCTAAAAGATGCCGACCAAGTGCCAACTCCCGAGTCAGATGTGTACTCGTTTGGCATGTGTGTCGTGGCCGGAGAAAAATGCCACTTGGACCGCGATGTTTCGGTAAATCTGCAAACTTTCGCTAACATCGATTTATCTGAAGCATTATTTGTGCTAAACCAAATTGTTGTCTTTGCCGGCCACTCACTGATTGGAGTTCATTCTTTCGATAACGTTGTGGCATTGAATGTTCAATAGGAGAAGACTGCAGATCGGCTGATAGTCGCAGCAACGAGTAAAGTCGAAGGCCGTGGAGGAATACGGTGCGGAAGAATGCGCCTGACGAAGGTGGAGCTCGCCAAGGACCCGGAAGGATGAGAAATGGGCTCGATGGACTCTATCGGAGCTATGTAGATATCGTATCTGTCGGAACACAAAAGATATCAAGAAAATGGAACTGTACCTGGATCTGAAGCAAACTCTGTTGTAAAGCACCACAAAAAAACACTAGATTTGGAGGAAATCATAAAAACTTGGCATGCATCACAAGTCGTCGCTGTTCTTCGCGTTCCTGAGAAAGATTCACCTTCACGATAGTCGTACTCGTTTGCTGCGCAGTACCTGCACCACTTGGTCGCAGCCAACTGCTCTCGCTTTTGCCACTGCAGCAAGAATACCTGCTGAATCACATCGGTCTTGAAGCAATCGTACGGTACCTAGCTGCCCGTCCACCGCAGCTGCTTCCAGGGCATAGTTCAGAGACAACACGTCGCACTTATCCAGTAGCACCTTCACCACTTCCGTGTTGCCTTTTGCTGCAGCGGCAATGATCCCACGATTGATAGCGCATGTACTTGTATCATCGACCAGAAACCGTACCATGTGCACCAAATTAAACTCAGAGCATGCTTGAAGAGACCAACGTGAGCCCCAGCACTGCACTTCGTCAGCAACAACTTGGACACCTCAAAGTTACCAGCTAATGCAACCCTCGTGAAAACGTCGTTCACTGTGTCTTGATCGCAGTGATCAAGCCAATATTGCAACATCTCAACTCGATCGGACGATGCAGCACAGACCAAGGCATTCTCTTTGAAATATGTGCTGCTGCGGTCGATGAATATTTTCACGATATCGAGATGGTCACTTTCCACTGCAATTTTTAGCGCTTGTCCCCCTTCGAAAACGTACACTGTGAGAATCGTTGTGCCATTTCCACATCTCCTTCCGCTGCAGCATATTTCGCAGCTGTTTCATAATTTCTCTTCACGAGAAAAGGATCATTTACATCTTCTGTATTGTACGAGCTCAGTACAAATTTCGCGATTTCCCACTGAGTGTTGTTTACTGCAGTGTGGAATGCGGAAGGAGCCACGGATGCGCTCCAGTCTAGCAAAGGTTTCACTAGTGCCACACGCCCCGATTCAACTGCCTTAACCAGAGCGCTCCGGATCGCCACAGCGAGCTCGTATTCCTTCTCGAATATATTTTTTCAGCGAAATATCAGAATGAGATAACTTCTTTAAAAAGCGCTCGACCAACTCGCAGTCATGGCATTTGACTGCTTCATCCAGTGCATACCCAATTTCCAGGTCTTCGAAAGTGTTCAAGGCCAGCATCCGAGTGACCATGTCCACACGACCGTTTTGTGCAGCAGACTTGAGTGCGTTATCTTTGGTATAGGAGCGACATAGTCCAAACAGCATCTCCATAGCCTCAATTTGATCGTTTCAAAATTTGAACTGCAACCTCCACAGCAATGTCCATCCCCCACATCCTGCCAATTAAACTCCTCAAGTATAAAGCGCATGACACCCACGTGACCATTGACAGCCGCAGCAGTAAAACGTTTCCGCAAATTAAACATTCTTCGTTGGAAACAAAGTACATCCAACACAGCCACATGACCGTGTGCAGCCGCGGCTTCCGCTGCGAGACTTAACACGCTATAATCATAGCTCAGGTGGAGAAACTCCACAACTCGAGTGTGTCCATTTCTGGCCGCCGACACAATCTCATCCACTGTACCCCGAAATTCGGGATAATTTCGGTGAAGCCACTTCACAACATGAAAATGTCCATTAGCTGCAGCCCCAACAAAAGCTGCAAAAGAGCAGTGTGAGATGGCAGCCCACAGTATACTTTCTGCCAGTGTCGAGTGCTCATACACCCGAGCCACTGTCCACTGCAGATCCCTATCCTGACCTACCTATCCGGACACTGATCATTGCGCACACCGTGTACCGCGTACACGGGCGTGACACCTACAAGAACTACCTACGACTGAGTATGCAAGCGCAATCGTTGGCTATGCGCTGCCCGATGGTGTGCTCCGATGCGGGGCAAAACACTGACGCTGACTATAGGAGACGGTATATTTGTATGGTTATTGTGCTAATCTACTTTTGCGGAACGCGGTGCGAGGCGTGGCTGCTCGTCTCGCTCACTATTGGTTTTGCGCTCTGCGAGCTGCAACGAGAGAGAGCACCACGTCAGACACCGCGGTCCTGTCGAGGCTTTGCCCGGCACTTACGTGTCTTTCCTGCTTATATCAGTTTAAACTCTTCTACTGTACTAACCGCTCTCTAGCCTGCCCTACTGTGCTATGGCACCCGCTACTCGAGTGGTCTACAGTTGAGGAGCCCAGTGACGCACCCTGCGTCACCTCAGGTTATGAGCCCAACGCGAGCATCTTCGACGCCGAGCTCGACGTCTGGCGTACTGCTCAAACTATTTTGACCAATCAAGATTCAGCTGGAGCGGCATTGGACGAAAATGCGACTCCTGCTGGCGACGCGACCTGCTGCGCGACCTGCCGCCTGGCAGCCTGTGCAGCGGGGCTGCCGTAGACTGTAGCGTAGAGGAAGACTTAGTCGGACTCAGCGAGTCTCTTAAGCAGGTAGTTTACCTTGGTGTTCTTATACAAAGAACAGGGACGAGCGTACGACAGTAGCGCACAGGCTCTAAGAAGTAACAGTCTTTACAAGACAATGAAACTCTTAAGGTTAAATGTGAACTGAATGTATTATTGCTATCGGCGGCAGAGCCGCCCTGGTGTAAATCTATAGGTCTCACTATCTAACATTGTAGAGCCTAGTCTAATGCATATCTATTGGCTGGGAAGCCACCTACTGATATCTTGTTAACTTTCACGTACTGAGTACTGTTTTAGGGAGAGTGTGGTCACACCAAATAGGGTGACCTACATAATCGTAACTCTTTGCGTATCCCCGTTACACTCTCCCCTCCAGACTGAAGACACCACGTGTCGACACTCGACAAATCGCCTCACGTGAGGTAGCGTCATTGACGCGTGTGACGGGGTCACCTTCCATCAAGCTCCGCGCTCCAGAACTTTCCAAGTTCCCCAGAGCTGGCCGACGGCCCGTTGTATGGCTCACAACTGGTTTTGGTCCTTCGACCGACGACTAATTCCAGTCTCGCGACTCACATCGCCTGCACCGAGTGCACTAACGGCCAGTGGCCTTGAAGACATCCTGTCTCCCGCGATTGAGAAGCTCTCAGTACAGGAGTACCACTTCGAGCACATGCGCCGACATCCGCCAGCGGACATGCCTCGTTCCGAGGCTCCAGCGTCAAACGGTCGCGTACCGCGAACCAAGCCCTCTTTGAGGAACCCACGGAGACCTCAGTGGACTACGAAGAGTCCGAGGCTGGAGAACCCGGGGAACTCCGCGAGGAGGAACCCCTGCACCCAGTGCGACCGCTGAGTGCCCAGGGCTTCGTGCTCCTAATCCGTTCGTTGAACGAAGCGGCGTTGAAGGCCTTAACGCGCTGCGCGCCTCGCGCGGTTTGAAAGATCCTCCGATCTCTAATCCCTCGACGAGGTCCAAGAGCTGCAGCTCAATGAGCAAGAGGCTTCTGTGACCCGCCACCCTGTGGCCCAGCCTCTGCTCGATCCGCATGCGGACTATCGGTTTACAACCCCCATCCCGAGAAGTATATCAAACAACTCGGGAATCGACCGTTGACATCGCATGTCATTGGGCCAGCGGCTCGCACGGCATCGGAGTTGGCAACTCGTCACGCGCTGCGCGCTCGGTTCTTGACCCCACATGTCTCAACCATTGGCGAATATCGCATTCGTCTTCAAGCTCAAACGAGCAGACAGCCGGTACCAATGGTACACACGGTGGTGTTGGCGCTGGCGCCCGGAAAACTGAGTCTGAGTATGATACTCTCATGACTACTTGGGCTCACCGGGGCCGTAAGTTATCATCTATGGAGGTTCTTCGAGCCAGCTTCTCCGAGATCGACGCACGCCTTGAGCGCAAGTTACTCTTCGAGTACGCGAAGGGTTGAGCGAAGGGTACGCTTGGAAAGCACTACCAAGCTCAGATATCCCACTATGCTCCCTTGAGCCCTGCAGCATTTGCTGCCGCAGCTCAGGATCAGCGCTTGAGCGCAGCTGCTGATTCTCTCGCTTCCCTGTCTATTGGCGGGAAGCGTGGAGCGACCGACGACGTGGTCGCTGGTGCGCGGCACGCATTAGATCACTCTGATCAAAAGCGTCCACGACGTCTGGGCAATCTTGCCGGAGCGGGCCCTCGAACTCCCACGAGTTCTCGGAGTGAGGATAACCCCTCCACTTCACAAGATATTGGGTACGACCCTGGCGACTTCGTCGCTTAATGATCTCTTCCACGTGGAAGTGAAGATCTCCCTGCTCATCGAGCAACGCCGGCGGTGGCCGAAGCAAGCGAGAAGGCTGATGAGCCGATGGAGGAGGATCCTCCGCTGCGGCGCTCGGAGTTGCAGGCAACTCGTAAGCAGATGCTCGACGTTCAGAGCGAGGTCCGCCGCTTCCGCGAGACTCTGACCAGTGCGGAGATGGCTTATGACCATTCGGCGAACCAACTCGATGACTTTGCAAGTCGGCTCGCTTGGGTTGAGAACCCCGAGTCATGCGTCCAACGCCTGGCTGCTCTTGAGCGCACTCAGTCTGCGAGTATTGAGAAGCTTGATAAGCTCGTGGAGACTGTGGCTCGGGTGCAGGGGCAGGTTGACGCTCTGTTCCGTCTTCTGCCCGGCGCTGTGGCTCCGCCATCGGCGCCAGCTCCTCCGAGCTAACTTGCGACGCATCCTGGTATGGCTTGAGCAAGCCCACGTAAAATACCGGGTGCGTTCGCATCCTCTTGGGGAGGTTGAGCGTATACGCCAGGCCCTTCTTGGCCACGACCTTGAAAGGTCCCACAAAACGCGACCGCAGCTTACCGCGGTCACTGCATGTGTAGGTAGGTTTTTAGCGTTCAATAAAACCAGGTCTCCGACCTCAAAGCTTTGCTCGTTTCGTCTGCCCTTGGCATCTGCGTATTCCTTTTGTTTGTCTTGGCTCTCAGCCATTGCGTCACGCACATGTCGAAGGACATTCAGACGCGTTGATAGGAAATCATCAACCTGTTTCTGAACAGTAGTAGGGCTGACTTCAGCAAGTCGCTCATCGAGCTCTCCTCCCCCACCAAGCCCAGAACCACGGAGTGGTAGCGTCAACGGGACGCGTGGGTGAGAGAGGCCGTTCACGAAGAATGGTGTGTAGCCTGTAGAGGCATGCACTGCATTATTCAATGCGAACTCAACGAGTGGGAGCATGGTGCTCCAAAGCTTTGGCTTATCGGCACAAGTGCTCCGGAGGATATCCTCCACAACGCGATTCGCGCGTTCGGTTTGACCGTCGGTCTGCGGATGATCCGCCGTGGACATGTCCAACTTCGTGCCCAGCACGGTAAACACGGACGACCAGAAATGACCCGTGAAACGGGGTCTCTGTCAGAGACAATCGATGCGGGTAAGCCATGTTGGCGAAACACCCTATCGATAAACAGCTTCGCTGTACCTTCACCATCGATGGTGTCCGGCACTGCCGCAAGATGTACCATCGTACTCAATCGGTCTACAAAGACCACGATTCCTGTGTTCCCATCCTGGTCTTTAGGAAGACCGAACACAAAGTCCAAACTCATGGACTCCCAACACCCAGAGGGCACAGGCAAACTTGCCAGCGGCGCAGCCGCGTGCGGTGAAGGCTTCACCCGTTGGCACGTCTCGCACGTGCGCACGTGCGCACGTAAGTGCTTGTCCACTTGTAAAGCTTGGGCCACCAATACGTCAGGCTCACCGAGCCATAGGTCTTCTCACGACCAAGGTGGCCACTAAGCGGCGTATCATGCGCCTCATAGAGGATGCGATACTTGAGATCCTCATCATGAGGGACCACGACACGGGGAGTGTCCTCAACATCCGTGCTGTAGTACAGCAGGCCATCATCGATGGAGTAGCGATGTAACCTCGCGCGCAGGCGCGCCGACAACTTAATGTCCGAGTTTTCAAACTCCTTGCTCCCAAGAGCACGTAGCAAAGCTACACACGTATCATCACGCGCATACGCAGCGCGGATTAGCGTCGTCACAGACGAAGTCACCGTCGTGACATGAGCAAGCTCATAGTCTGGGCGACGCGATAACGCGTCCGCCAGATCGTTCTGCCTGCCAGGCTTGTACTTCACCTCGAAGTTGTACTCCGCGAAGAAGGACAGCCGCCTGGCCATCCGTTGCGAGAGATGAGGCGATTGAATCGCAGTGCGTAGCGACGCATGGTCTGTAAAGACCACAAATGGTTTCGAACCAAGCAGGTGTACCCTGAACTTGACAAGGGCATACTTCATTGCAAGTAGCTCCTTGTCATGAACTGGATAGTTCTTCTCTGCAGCTTTAAGCTGGCGAGACTCAAACGCTATCACGCGTTCGTGCCCATCGGCATCAGCTTGTAAAGCGCACTGCCAATGGCAAAGTCGGATGCGTCACAGACGACGCTGAACGGACGTTCAGGGTCTGGCAACGCCAGGATCGGTGCATGAAGGAGACTCTCCTTGACCGCCTCAAATGCATCTTGATGCTCGGTGTTCCAACACCAGTCCGCATCCTTCTTAAGGAGATTGGACAATGGCCGAGCCATCTCAGCATAGTTCTTGCTGTACTTGTGCAAGTAATTGGCAAGGCCAAGCCACTTCCGTAAGTCCTTCTGGTTCTTCGGAACCGGCCAGTCCACAATGGACTTGACCTTGGCGGGATCCGCACGAAGGCCACGCTTTCCAATAAAGCATCCCAAGAAGGGAATCTCTTCAGCACCGAAGATACACTTAGACGCGTTAGCGTAAAGTTTGTTAGTGCGCATGCACTCGAGCACCGCTCGTAGATGGTCGATGTGGTTCTCCACATCCGACTTCCTGGTCCGCACGACTGTGGACAAAGATGTCATCAAGTACGTTTGTGCAAACGCTCGAAGAGGCCTGAACAGTTGCGTCACTAGACGATTGAACGTCGCAGGCGCGTTCGAGAGCCCTTGGGGCATCACGAGCCACTCCCAGAGCATGCCGCTCGGAGTGCTCACCGCTGTCAGCGGAATATCGCTCGCACGCATGAGCAATTGGTAATAACCATCGACTAAGTCGAGCGCACTGTACATTGTACTGCCAACCATGTTGTTCTGCAGAACATCCTTTCTAGGAATCGGCGTCTGCGCCGGGATAGTGGCCGCGTTGAGCTTATTAAAAGCGTGAACGATACGCCACTTCCCATTGGGTTTTCTGACACAGAATGTCGGCGTGGAATGTGGCGACTTGCTCTCGCGCACCATTCCTGCCGCGTGCTTAGCACTGAAGAACGCGTCAATGACGTCACACTGCTCCTTTGGCAAAGGCCACTGCCGTGTTACGCAGTATTTGGTTCCAGGAACCAGGTCAATCTCATGACGCACACCTCGATCGGGTAGAGAGACGGAGGGTCATTAGAGACCACGTCTTGGAAGTCCTTTACTAAAGGATAGAAGGGATCCGAAGGATTCTTCAGGATCGCTGATCCACTACGATCTCTTAAGATCTCCTTGGTGTCCTCAAGGACTGCTTCATCCATAAGCGACGAAGAGTTCAACTCTTCTTCTTCGGGTCGTATCATGACCACTTCGGCTAACTCGCCCGCCTTTAAGGCCTCGCCAAACTCGGCGACGGACATCTCGTCCAGCTCTAGCAGAGCATTGACTGTGGGAATACTTCCAAAGGTGATCTCACCATTGGCCTCGCCAGTCACTCCATCCATGAGTGTGTATAGCTGTTCGCTATCATCCTCCACTCGGGATAACTCCTGTATCAGGACAGACGCCTTGCGTCTCGCAGTCGACATACGGCGTCGCTGCCGTCTCCTCGCGGAGACCGAACGTCTCGGAGAGACCAGGGTTTAAGACAAAACGCCCTCACCTCTTGCTCCAAAGGAGACTCGATGTCATTACCGACATCCGGCAGCGGGCTGCTTGACTCGCAGTCGCCACCCAGTGGTTACGTGCCACTCCACGCGCATCACTAGGCCAGCCCCAGATGCCTCGACGTTCCGTCGACCACGCCATTATTGGCATGCAGCGAATGCTGCTCATCAGAGCGAGCGTCGCTCGGTGAATATCGTGTCACCCCACGCACTTCGGAAGGGCCCAGCCCCAAGTGTCTCGACACTGGGTTGGCCATGCTTTCGGAAGCAGACAGCGGCAGTTCGTTAACACAACGATGGCCGCTCAGCGGTTTACGTGCCACTCCACGTTCAGCCCAAGAGCAGTGCTCAGGGCTCGCGTCAGTGACGCCAGTGTCCATTAACTCGGACACTCCAATATCGAGCACATTGACCGTCTCGGTCCAGTGCTCGCGCCAATAGCGCTTTTGCTAGCAGAGGTGGGTTCATGACTCGCCAAAGCTCCGCTAGGAGGCAAGCGCGTAGCGCCTAAGGTCTTAGACCTCCATTCGATCCATGGCTCATGGCGTTCCAACCAGGCCATGCCTAGGATGAGATCGTATCTCGAATCCAGGTCAAGGACCAGACAGCGTTCCACGCTATCGAAGTCCAAAACCTTCACGCCCAGGTTCACAGGAACCTTAGGCACCGTAACACGGGCTCCCGTCGCAAGACGAACAGTGACCGTGTCACGCACTCGCGCCACTTGCGCCTCCGCATACTGCTGACTTCCTTCCATCGTGGCGCGTCGAGCGTAATTGCCCGACGCACCAGAATCGATAAGGATTACCCATGGCTTATTAAAGCCCTTCACGGTCGCTTCGACGACCAGCAAGCCCGGCTTGCATACACGTTCCGTGTTATAGAGCACGGAGCTCTCCGGGGCAAGCCCTGCTGACCTCCTCTCAGAGGTTCAACAGAACAGAGTTCTTCCCCAGCAGGCCGCCCAGCGCCTACTGGGTCTTGGCGTTTACCTGCCAAGGGACCGGCTTCCGGTCAGAGGCGCGGCCTCGGCTCATAGGAGCCTGGCGTTGCTTGCGAAGCGGACATCCCGAACGCAGGTGTTGCGTGCTCCCGCACACATAACAGCGGCGAATGCCAATGCGCTGCTCGGCAGTCTGAAGCTCAGCTTCTTCGTCCTCAGCGTAGCTGAGATCCATCGGCTCAGGTCCATGTGGACGAGCCCGAAGCTCCAGACGAGCTGTTGTGCGAAGCACTCCAACCAAGTCGAGCGGACTTGAAGTTGAACTCGGCGTTCAACGCCACGTTCACGGCTTCTTCAAAAGAAGGGTGAACACGGAAGACTTCCGTCCTGGCCACGCCAGTGCGGAGCCCTTCCATGAAGATGGTCACCGTGACCGCCTCGGGGAGAGGATCCGCTGCCATACCGGCAATCAGAGTTCGCAACTCTTGGACGAAGTCCACCAACTCCTTCTTACCCTGTCGGGTAGCAAGGAAGCGTGGCCTCACGCGATATGCCTGGTTAGGCGGCGAGAATACTCGCGAGTTGCAGCTTAAGCTGATCCCATGAGGGAAGGCGGCGTCCACGGACGTACCGCAGGTCAGTGACCATTCTCGCGCTCGACCCCGAGCTTTGAGATAGCTAGCGCCACGCGCTGCTGCTCGGTCTTGAGCATGGCGGACGTCATAGCCATCTCAATTTCTCTGACCCAGAGCAGGAGATTCTCTCCTTCCTTGCCCTCGAAGGTCTTGACGCTCACCATGAGCGGTTTGGCTCTGGGAGCTCCATCCGATGAGGGCCTGGGCGTCGTAGACGCCGCGGCCGCAGTCATCTTCTGCTCGATGTGCTCTACCAGAGCATTCTCATAGTTAGAGAACGCCTCCAGACGCGCGTTGACAGCGTCGGGGCCTTGGAAAGCAAGATGAGCCACACCTTCCGGCCCGATCAAAGACATCAGCTTTTTAAGCCCGTCTTGTTGACTCGCCGGTAAGTGGGCGATATGCTCCATCCTCACAGACGGACAGTCGTAACGACTCAGGTGTAGAATTGACTACAAGTGCTACCAAGTGCAGCGGGCTGCCGTAGACTGTAGCGTAGAGGAAGACTTAGTCGGACTCAGCGAGTCTCTTAAGCAGGTAGTTTACCTTGGCGTTCTTATACAAAGAACAGGGACGAGCGTACGACAGTAGCGTACAGGCTCCAAGAAGTAACAGTCTTTACAAGACAATGAAACTCTTAAGGTTAAAGGTGAACTGAATGTATTATTGCTATCGGCGGCAGAGCCGCCCTGGTGTAAATCTATAGGTCTCACTATCTAACATAGTAGAGCCTAGTCTAATGCATATCTATTGGCTGGGAAGCCACCTACTGATATCTTGTTAACTTTCACGTACTGAGTACTATTTTA